>JAZHYW010000421.1:0-126716 GCA_037355805.1 Ixodes ricinus
GTCATCCTCAAATGGCGCCTTGTCTCTCAGCTGTAGACGAGGAATATAGCGAATGCAGTACAACCCCTAGCCTGGGGTCTTTAACATGCACCACGTAGTAGCGATACACGGCCGCAGGCCAGTACGATGCTCATCCAGATGAAAACGGGCAGGGGCGGGGATTGATTCTTTCTTTTGATTGAGTCTTATCGGTGTCGAGTGTTTCTATGCGTCGCTCTAGGGAACTAGGACATAATAAACAACATCCAATTGTGTCCCTTTTCTCTCTTCCACTAAGATAAATCTTTGTGCTTCCTCTTTCTTGGTCGTGTCATCTTATTTGGTTGCGGAAGTCTGCGCCCGGAGGAAATATTCCTTCAGTGTACGGGAGTGCAATACATATAACAGGAGTTGCATGTAATGCTCAAACTACGAACATTGCTTTTGGAAAGCTCAATGAACCATTAAGAAAATTTTACCTTTGTTGCAAGCTTGTGAAATTCCTCTACAATTACGGATACAAGCGTAAGCTCTTTGTGTTCGATTTCGATTGCACTTCAGCTGCAACAGCGCTCGTGCAGCGGGAGCTCAAGACAAATGTACAAACAAGCTTTCCCTCGCGGCATTTCTGTTTATCCCACAAAGTTTCAGATTCTCACGTTCCGCAATGTCGGTTTGTTCTGCAGTGTTCAATGGATCAGCCGACGTCTACCTAAGTCTAATATCGTTAAAACAAATAGAACTAACGTTTGTGCGCGCATGTGACATCTATAGAAGTGAAATACACTTGGCTTCAATAAAAATACGTATGTTTCATTTTTTTGCTGGCAAGTTTTTTTACAAATAAATAAATCCTAAAGGTGCTCACAACGTCGAGTTACTGTTTCTTTTTCAATTTTAGGCTCAGGTGGACGTCGTTCATAAAGAATTTTCTTCTATCTTTCTTTTCATCTTTTGATCCAGTTGACGTTCTCCACTCAAACTTTCGCACTCTATTCCTACTGGTGGCGTCAGATTCTCAGAGTTTCATCTTCTCGCGATGCGTAAGTTATTTACATAGGCCAAAAAACATATATTTTCTAAAAAAGAATTAAGTGCATGAACTGCAAGCGCTCATCTGTTTTATATAAGTTATTGAAGTAAATAATCAACATAAAATAGAACTGTCTGAAAGCAAAATAATTTTTTGCTTTCAGATAGACGGGATATAGTTATAAGTTTGCAGACGCCAGCATGTGTTGCACGTGTAACTAGACTTCAGCAGGCTCCTAGCGAAATGCCTGATGAGACTTTGAAAGCGGGAGTTTTGTTGATTCTATTTTTTTGTATGCTATGTTAGCGCCCGTGGTCAAACGCTTGCATGCGCTACAGGCGTGGCTCGCAGCACCCTAAGATCGTGGAGGGCTGAACAGAGACACCCGGCTAATATGCATTTGAAAAAGAAAAAAACTTTCAGCCTTTCCACTCTGGTGAAGGAGGAACCCCAGCGGAGCTGTACAATGGAAAGTAATGGCCAGCCGCAAGTCGGCAAGCCAGAGTCGAATAGGCTGCCGCCATCTATGAGCGACGGCGGCAACCAGATACGTGGCTTGCCGCCGTCACTCATAGAAGGCGGTAGGTGTCCAGAGTTCGGTGTTTTCATTTCTTTGCAGGGGACACGATTCTGGGGAAACTAGCCCTTAACAGCTCCGCTGTAAAAGAATAGTTGAATACATAGCAAAGACAGCTAAAGTACGTATATCCGAACTGCATTTATTTTTATAAAACATTATTTGAGATATATTTCACCCTCTGTAAACCAGGTTGGGTGGCTAGTGGATATTAAAAACAAAAAAGAGGTATAATCTATATTAATTTAAACAATTACAATATATTTTCTTAACCAACAAACAAGTGCTTTCTGTAAGATGCAAACAGAATTTTGACGTTTTCGTTTTGTCACCTAAAACATATTTTATCGAAAATTTAATACTTCACGCTTTGAGGAGGATGGGACCAAGCAGTCCTTCAACGGGTAGCAAATACTTTTCTGCCAAAGGTGACACCTAGGTTTCTTTTTTTTTTAGCTATCTAATTTTGAAGCAAAATCCTATCAGTATCTAAATAACTTTAGTGTCTTCGTAAATAATTTCGGGAGTTCACATGCTCTTGTCCGTTATGCACACCTCATTCAACAGTGATCTTACTATCTCACGGGGGAATGAACCGGTGCTCTCTTATCTGTCTGGACCAAAGTGCTTCGATTTCTTTGCGTTTGTCTTGCAAGTAGCGTCAAATGCGCCAGTGCACGAAGCCCGTGTTTCGAGCGGCCCTTGGAAGCGAATGGCAGCGGAGCACCCACTCCTGGTGCGTGGCCTGCACGTTTCCACAGCAGTGGTTGGCGGTACTTGAAAGCGAGAATTTTATCAAGGAAATTTTGTCTGCACTTGCCGGTAGCGCCATCAACTTTAGGATATCTACGAGGATAGTCGACACTAAACTCCTGGAAAACATTTGGTATCTTTAGAGAACAGAGCAGGCTGTCAAGTATGACCAAAGACAAAGCGTCTAAAACGAACCTTGGTGTGCAAAATAACGAAGCATTTGCATCTCCTTCATAGAAACCTCCATCCCTCTCAAGAAAAAAAAAAGAAACATTAGCTTGAGATTATTGTTTAAAGCGACATAATTTCTTTCAAACTTAAAACGAGATACATCGACCCTTGAGAGTAAGTGATACTAAATATACAGCCGAAAATATATTTAGGTACATAATTGTAAAACTCGGTTTAACATTGTATCGAGGTACAAACATTTAGACACAATATGTATATCTTTAAAATACCACCTCGATGCATTTGGATTGCGGTAGTGCCCAGCCCTGGGCTCGAGCGTGATCGAACGACGCGCTCGCTTTTCCTGGCCGCTACATCCCCAATAACGTGCTCGCCGAAAAACATCCTGACCTACTTTATAGTGTATGCTCTGAATATTGATGACCTGACCCTGTCTGCTCTAACGCAGAAGCAAAATTTGAACGTAAGTTATTTTTTTTTTACCATTCATATCTCCGTTGTGAAGGCAGAGTTGAACGATTGTTTTTCGACGCCTGTGTTTCACATGAATATCTTTTTGTGCAGAGTAGAGTCCTACTCTAAACAGGGTGTGAATTTATGGATAACGATCTGGTGGATTAATGTATTTGTTTATTTGACTGGCGGGAGGGGCAAGAAGTGATCTAACGTCACAGACAGATCTGACGTTACATCACATCTGTCCAAGAGTTTAGATATCTTTGTGCACAATTTCTTTCTTGCTAAATCTAGCGGGAATAATGAAAGGCCACTCCTACTACGGGCCTGAAATTAAATTGTGTGAAGTTCGCAGTAATAAAGGCAGGCATTAACTGTCGTCAGATTTGTTGTCCTAGATCATTATTAAACTTTTCTTATAGTCCGAGAACATATGTTCGGTATGATAAGTCTTAAACACCCATTTATGTCGATTTACTGAGTGTGCAATGAAGTTTAGTTGTAACGGAACCATTAGTATTGATCGGAGACATCATCCCAAGTGTCATCATTGAAAGGCACTGTTTTATTTATTTTCGGAAACATTCGGGTAGTGGGAGACATTACACTTTTTCAAGATATTGCTTACATTCGTACTCGTAGAAAGAAAACTACTCCGATGAAAGATGACCGCAGTTTGTGGACAAAAATTATTTTACCTTTACAATAATAATTTTTTTGAAACCTTTGTTGAAGGCGTGGGAAGGACTGCTACTTTGGACACTCGAAGAAAAAATGGTCGAAGTAAGAGATGCTTCGTCAGCAAGCTAGGTACAAGAAAATGGAAATAAACGAGACAGGGGTACGTATACAATCTCAACTATGTCGTCTGCTGGTTTGTTTCGCTTTTCACAAAAAAATACTGAAGTAAAATAATTGCGAACGTTTTATCTGTTTGCTTCCTTCCACCCGCGCATCGATTCTCGCAATGATGTAATTAGGAAAAAATAATAGGGTGCATACTTTTTAACTACATTATTTTTGGTACATTGAGGATAGTTACTACATTAGGAGTTTAATAAACTTGGCAATGCATATTTTCTCATTTCAGAACCTCCGAAAAAGTTAAAGCCTCCACACAACCATAGACTTACGCGACCTGTGGTCATAAAGAGTACGTTGTATTGACGTTTTATGGACGTATACATATATGGGCACTGTTAGCTGATATGTGCGATTACAGGTCATCTGAAATGTACCACCAAACGTTGGTAGCTGACACCAAGGATTATTGAGAGATTTTACGTGGTGGGATGTGAAAATATTACATAGTGTTATCAGTGACTAGAGCTCTGCATGGGGCTAGGCCAACCCGAAACCCCGGTGCTCTGCCTACAGGCCGGGCCGGGACGGACAGCGAGATTGTTTCCGGGCCCGGGCCGGACAGCACGGATTGTTTCCGGGTCCAGGACGGATTTGGGCAAAAGTGCAGCACACTTTCTAAAACGTTTAAAAGAAAATGCTAACGCATTGATAGTTTAGATTTGAAAGAAATGAAAAAGCCAAAGTACGAAACTAGCTACGACGCCACTAAAAAAACTTAGGAATAAAGAAAAACTGTATTGGACTAAGAAAGCCCAGAAAAAAAAATACGAAGAAGAATCCTGGAGATTCCATCATCAAAGTGCAACAGCTGCCAGCAGGGAAGAAAAACAGAGGGCAATCCGGTCACAGGAGACAGTACAATTGTTTTTCTTTTCCTTTTATAACTCATGAAAAAAAAAAACGTCCTCTGGCTACCAAAGATAAGCTATGTCTTTTATACTTGTGTAAGTTTTCCAAGGTTCACCACGTGACTGCGATATGACAGCGCCTTTCAAGCTAAGTTAGACTAAACGAATAAGATGCATCAACACCTTCCCAGGGCAGCCTTGAATTTAAGATATGAGGCGCACGCCTTTGCCTCTCACCGGGCCGGGCTCGGGCCGGGCTTGATAAGGTAGGCATCCTATCGGGCCCCGTCCGGGTCGGGTAAGACTAACAACCAACGGGCGCGGGCCGGGTCGAAAAATGAAGGCCCGTTCAGTGATCTATCAGTGACAGCTTGCAAAACGCTGGACGTTGCTGACTTGCCCAGAGAATTTAATGAAATTTGCGTATAGTTTGAGTAAAAACCCGTATAGCAAACTAACTAGCATGAGCATATTAAGTAGCTTCCCAAGTTTTCAAGATGCCTGCGGATATGAAGGCTCCTGAGAGTAGCCTTTCTTTCTCCTTCAGGCCTCAAAAATAAAATGCATAAGCCTGCAGACGGTCCATATCAGCTAAAACCCATCTCCGTGTTCATGAACAAAAACAAAACGATTCTTTAAAACGAGGCAAAGGAAAAAAATGATAGACATATTTTTAAACATTCTCAATAGTGGCCGAAAGACCATCTCCCAGACACACATTCCAGTGTGTCGTGGCCACCTGCCTACCTGCCAGCGTCACAATAACTCAAGGTCCCCTGCTAGCACCAAAGAAAGCTTCGGAAGCATATTTTAATTGTAATATTTAAAAAGCGCAACGAGACACGGACAAGGAAGATAGACAGAGACACAGCCCCTATGTCTGTGTGTCAATCTTTCTCTTCATGTGCCGCGGTTTTTTTTAATTAAAATTATAAATCACCAACTAGCCGAACTTTCCACCCTTGTCATACTTTGGCTACCAAAATCGCCATTAAATTGCGTGATTTGTCCCCTGGCATCTACCAAGTGACTGGTGCCGATTGGCAGACGTCAAGGAAGAAATGCCTAATTTCGAGAATGGCTTACAAATCTTTAGCTTATATAGGTGAGTTGAAATAATAATATGAAATGATTATTTAGTTTCCTAATGAACCATTTGCACTTAAGACGTGGCATCCGCCGCGGTCGACAGCGTCTTGCAGAATGAGAAATCTCTATCCACAATCACGTTCCTCCCCAAAATCCGAAGAATATGTTTTTATTGTTTCTTATAAAGTAGTGATGCAAAAACAAAAAAGTACGCTTTTAGTAAATATTGGTCGGAGTGATTCCTTGACCCTCATAATTCATAGAACTCATAATATTCATATTGTTGTGTACTCGTATCTTTATACAGCCTGAAGTTAGTCAACTTCAATGGAGCTTCTGGTGTCTCAGCTGTAGACGTGAAGTTTAGCTTGTATGGTGCAGCCGCTAGCCCAGGGTCTTTAACGAGCATCATGCAGTAGTGATACACGTCCGCACGCCGGTACGATGCTCATTCATTTCGAAACAGGCAGGGGTGGGATTGAACCCAGGATCCTTGGGTTCTGCAACGCCAACTTTGGCTCCACGTTTTCCCAGCTGGTTTGTGTAAGCTAGCGCACTCGACTACCGATTACCCTCCCATGCAGCACGCGTTATTTGGTTTCTACACGCAACGGATATAAAAGAACAAATTCGAGAAAAATCGTGCAGCGTTTACCGTCTTAATATAGCTATTGCTAAATTACCCAAGAACCAAGTAGAATTCAAGAATTGGTATTCCACGCACCACACACGCACGCCTTCCCCGTATAAAAGATTCGAAGTAAATAACCAAAATAAAGCGTTGAAGAACGCGCGTGCAAGATGCAATTTGTTTTAGGCTTTTGCTTTAGAAAAGTCACTTCTGCTGAGGTCAGCACGTGCGGCGCGTGGAACACCAATTCCAGCATATTCCTTGATGCATGGGTAACTTAGCAAAAGGTCTAATGGCAGGCCAGAACAAGCGGCCGCGTGATCTTGAGCCAATATATGATTCCAACCTGAGCGACTGGCCATCTCCATGTCTCTGCTTGTGCGGGAACGCCCGTGCGATTGCAAGCTTGCCAAAGCTAGGTTCACGCGCACGTTGCACGTGCTTGCCCGCGTGGGGCACTGCCGGGGCACCAGGCTTGCAATAGACTAGGGATGCCGCGAACTTTTTTCGAACCGAAGTTTCGATGATCGAATCGAGCGGTTCGAAAGGTTCGAAAGATTTCGAATTTTCGAACTTTCTATATCGTAAAATTCGACGGAAGTCGAATTTTCGAACTTGTAAAACTAAGAAGTTCGACGCTTTTCGAACCGTCGAACTTATTACGCTAGAAAATTCGATCCTTTTCGAACTTTCGAATTTATTATGCTGCAAAATTCGATGCTTGTCGAACTTTCGAACTTGTTAGACCAAAAACTTCGATGATTTTCGAACTTTCGAATTTCTTACACTAAAAAGTTCGAAGCTTTTCGAACTTTCGAACTTCCTACGCCAAGGATTTCGATAACTTTCGAACTTTCGAACTTATTTATCAAGAGAATTCGAAAAGTTTCGAACTTTCGAATCCTGAAAAATCAGAAGTTCGACGAACTTCGAACTTTTAGGGTAAAAGTTCGACGTTCGTCGAACTTCGAAAGACCGGCGGACGGTTTCATTTGAATTCAAGTAGTGAGGTACAATCGTAATTTTTTTTCTCGAATTTTTACATGCGGTGCTGCGTTCCTTACGAAAGACAATGCCGCTTATTACAATGTTCTGGCAAGCTCAGTTTTAAAGAAATAAATTCCCGAAAGGGCGAGGAAGGACGACGGGTTTTCGACGATTGTCGTTTGTGCCATATTTGAAGCGCGCTAAAGCCGAAGCTATTTAAGGTAGAGATGTTAAACTTTTTAAGAATGATCTATGTATAGCTTAGGTAAGTGTCGTCTTAAGATGAGATTATTGTTATTCAATATGAGTTTCGAAGAAATGTCCAAACATGTATACGGGCAATTATGTCCTAAACGTGGTATTTTTTTTCCTCTAAGTTGTTTGAAGGTATCGCATTTAAATTAACACCACAGACAGTACATATAATTGCCATCTGCAGAATACAAAATAATGTGAAATGAGGAATAAATTAACTCATGGGGGAAGATTTCTAATATTAATCAAATTCAACACGTCATTAAAATTTCTTCTTTTTTTTGCGTTACGTTTTTGGAAAGTGTTTCTTCTAGCCTGTAGACATTTTGGTAGGAGAAACTTGTTTCGAAGTTCTGAGCTTCTGAATATGCAAGAATACAACACTTCCGGCGGGATTTTTATAGTTTCTTTTTTTCTCCAGCTTTTTATCCCCGCATTCATTGTTATGTTTATTTTTCTTTTACCAATGGCACAGTTATTTAGGTCGAAGAGACATAGCTTTGAACTTCCGAACCTCTAAGCATGTGACAAGTAGTGCCTTCTGACAACGAGTTTCCGAAAATGACGATTCTACGCGATCTTTTATGCAGTGAAGAGCGACAGTAGCTATGCATATACATAAATAATTTCAGATTAAAATAAGCTCGACCACGCCCTCTTTCCTCGTACTGTTTTCTTTAACAGTCCGAAATATCTGGAAGGGGGAAGGGGGCTAGAGCACCTCCCCCTCCCCCCGTGTTTCCTCTTCCGACGCCACTTGTATTGCAGAACGCTCCTCGACCTCGAGTTGTGTCGGCTTCTGTGCTTTTTGCGGGGCGTTTCCTCCGTCCCGGGAAATAAACCTCCAGGACAATTACAAACTAAACTTACTATATGCCAGCGTCACTCGGGCAGCGTTCGATCGGATTACTACCAGCGTGCAAGGGGTGGGGAGGTACTTTGCCAGGTCGCTTCAAGGTTTTTTATAGCCTCAACCTCCTGCCCGCCCCTGGCCGTTTCGAACTGGATGAGTATCGTAAAACAGTACGTTCGTGTGATCACTACTGCGCTATGCACGTTAAAGACTCCCCCCCCCCCCCGGGCTGGCGGTCAAAATTACTGATCTATGGTAACACGTCACTCTGCACTGGCAAATATTCCAGCACATCAAAAAAATATTCTAAATCTTCGAAGTTTTTTTTTTCAATATTAGCTTTAAAGGAGAATCGAAACCTTCGAACTTTTCGAACTTTATGTAGAAAAAAATTCGAAATCTTCGAAGTTTTCGAACTTTATGTCTATAAAAATTCGAAGCGTTCGAATTTTTCGAATTTTATATCCAAAGAATTTCGATATCTTCGAATTTTTCGAACTTCAGATCCCAACAAATTTAAAATTTTCGAATATCTCGAATTTTTAAGTTAGGAAAGTTCGAAATCTTCGAATTTATCGAACCTCAAGTAAAAAAATATTCGAAATATTCGAACCCGAAATTTTAGAAACCATGAAAGCTTCGAACTTTTCGAATTCGAAACTCCATTGTGATCGAAAGTTGCGAATTTTTCGATTTCGAACCTCGGTCGGTACGAAAATATCGAAATTTTTCGAATGCGAACCTCAGTTCGCTTCGAAAATATCGAAACCTTTCGAAATCGAACCTAGGGTGGTTCGCGACATCCCTACAATAGACCCATCTCACTTGGTGTTCCACGCATGCGTGACGCCACCATTCCTGTAGTTCAGAGGAGGTAGGTGCCCGTGCACTAGACAGCTCGTGCCCTCTCGTGCTCTGCCTCGCGCAGACCTCCAGTGGGGTTGTCGCGCGTGCAAGAAAGACTACAGGTCCCACGATGCATCGCGACAGCGGTGGCGTACTCAAACTAGCTGGTGAGATCGGTCTATTGTCTATAGTATGCCGTTGATGCTTATCATAGCCACGCGCCGGGGTTCTCAAAGCGCAGGGCACGCGTTGAGTTCCAAGCCGTGTTAAGACTCGAAAATTCCCGTGATTGCAACGATTGGAAACGAACCACAACCTAATTGTATGTCGAGGCAATGAATGGAAGCCCATGTTGAATGTTCACGCAGTGCTCGTGTCTCCTCTATGAGCCTCGTCTAAATATCGTCGTCGCGGGGATCGCGAACCTTGATGACAAAATCTCGGGGATCGCATTGTTGACAGCGTCAACAATAAGATTCATGCAACTTTATTACCAAGTTTTGTCATGGAGAGACTGATAGAAAAACGTTAGTTGTTCTTGAAGTAAGGGGCGGCAAAGAAGCTTCTTGGTCAGTTGAGTTGCCTGCGAGAATACTTGAGTCCAGTGACAGTAAGCTTGAGTAAACAGAGAAACATTCTTACCCAATATTCTGGCGCGGCCCCTTTAAGCATTCTGTAGCCGGTCACTTTTAGCAGTCTTGCCTTTAAGTAAATGCTTATAAAGTCGCATATTTTATGTAATATTGTACGCTGGAAGCTTAGTGGCCAGGGGAGTATCTGAGTTGATGTATACGTGTTTTGTATGTCTCAATCACTGTACATGTGTTTTTTTCGAACACCTCTTTGAAGTTAATTTTTGTCGAGCTTATATATCGGGATGCACATCTTATTGATGTTCTTTAGTATATTTAATAAAAAGCAATAAAATAAATTCCTGAATATTTTCGTGTACTCAAAAAGTAATAAACTGAACTGGTTGCTCATAGGCCTGCACGGTAAATGAATTATCCTACTGTTTCAGACTTGGGGAGATTGCCCCTGCCAATACAGCACGCGACGCAACTTCAAGCTGCTCTCCAACAGTCGATCCACTTGACGCAAGACCCGAACCATCTGTCTACGAGAGGAGAATCATTACGCGTCTAGTTGTAATACTTGAAAGTCACTCGAGAGGGTTAGAGCATGCTCAAAGGGGCCTATTTTGAGGAGAGCTATTGTTCTCGAAAGAGATCAGAATTGGTCTTTGTGAGCACGTTCGAGTACCGCTGCTCTCAGCAGCCTTTTTTACCCTTTTATTCATCATGTAAGCACAAAGGAATGCGGAGAAGATTTGAAGACGTCAGCACCAACGGTCAATGAAGATTTTGCCCGACGTGCACTCGCCATACTTATTGGCTTCTCAAAAGCGCAAGAACTGACTGCATGCCTCAATATTCCCTGTATGGTAACAAGTCAACAAAGTTATATGGAAAACGTGAGACCACTGTCGGGAATGAGGTAGCATCCGCTCTTATCTGTTAAATGAAAAAGCCGCTATCGTAAAGGCGCCACTGGCACGTGAGAGAGAGGAAACTCCTGATGCTGAAGGATTCTGGAGAATCCCGGTAATAGTTGACGGGGCCTGAAGCACACGTTCATATGAAGACGATTAATCAGCCAGCAGTGGTGTCGCAGTCATAATTAATCGGTACGACAAGCAGATTCTCCACATAGGAATCAAGAACAAATTCTGCACTGTTTGTCAGCGTGCGCTGCACAAGAACAAAGAACCTGGACCGCACAAGTGCCCAAACAAGATGATATCAGCCTCGACAGCTATGGAGCGAGACATGCTCTTTCAAGGTTTTAATGAAAGTGAAAAATTGTATGGGCTTTGATAAACCACACTAATAGGAGATGGTGACAGCAGCGTTTATATTACCGTGCTCTCTGGGGCAAATTACGGCTATCCCGAGAAAGAAATAGAAGGCCCAAATCATGTCGTGAAGTGGTACACAAAAAAGCTTTACGCTTTATCTCAGGACAGCAAACCTTACCCCACGAAGGAAGGCATGGATGCCAGGAAACAGCTCACGACGTTCAACATCAAGGTTTTAAAAACAACTTGCCAGATCAACAATTCGACGCCATGCGGAAGCCGTGACAGCTGCCACTGCGGGTGCCGTAGGCGCTCTTTGTAGTAAACTGCAGAACTGTCCGTATCACGTGCTTGGAGTTCACAACAAATTTTCAGCCGATTTATGTCATGCAAACTGGAGATAAAACAGAGAGCAAGGAGAGGACGAAAAAGGGCAGGTTGCTCATGAGGTCGGGCGCAATGGTCGAACACCAAAAGGCAGTCGACATCGTTGCTGATTAGCCAGACACCTTAATCCTCGACATGACTAGTAATGCTGCGGAAGCATATATGAATTTTGTAGCAAAAACTATGGGTGACAAGCGCATCGATTTTGCAAAAGGGCGCGGATAGGAACGTCGATGTCATGTCGCCGCCCTTGCGTAGAACAACAGAGGAGCCCTATTACGATCAGTTGAACATCAGAATAAATTGTCACGTAACACAAAATCACTCATGTTGAAGCTTTTGAATGAAAAAAGAAAGCACCAGACGGCGAGGGAAATGCGCAAAAAGATTCGCGCGTTGTCCAAATTACCAGCTGTCGAGCTCAAGTTCTCGTGCAGCACAGACAAGGACTACGGACAACAGGCGCAAAAACCGGACATCAATCTGGCGATATACACTGCCAAACGTGAGGAGTTCGTGAATTGTCTCATATTATCAACAAGAGAGAAACAGCAGCTTGGGGTGACGACGACTGCACAAAAAGACTGGAGTTATTGTGGCACTAAGAACGATGGAAGAGTCGTTGCTCAACATTTTCTACAATGTCTGCAGAAAGCACAGGACAGGCTTCAAGTTTTCCAACCTCCTCAAGGATGAACTCTACCTGAAAAAACTGCACACACAAGCCATTGGAATACGGAGTCATTAAAGAGTCTGATTCTATAAGAAAGTATCTTAATCGCAAACCTTGTGTAGTGTTTAGATCCTGGGGCCTCATTGTTGACTGCGCAAACCTTTTCCCGTGCACAAGCCCAGAAGGACTTCTGAATGATGACGGGCTCTAAGAAGCAAAGTGTCCTTATACAGCCTTGCGCTACCAGACAATCGCTTTGACGTCACAAAATCATCAAATCGGCATGAGGATTTGTAAGAAGGGATGTTTGTGTTTACCTAAGTCTCATCGGTAATATCATGAGATTCAAGGTCAGCTCCGTGTTTCCAACCGACTGTACAGTGACCTCGCTGTGTGGTCTCCAACAGATTTCATTGTTTTGCTAATTGCAAGAGACGCACACTTCTGGGAGGTTGCTGTGCCCAAGCTAAAATATTTGTTTTAGCTACCTTGTCCCTGAGCTTATCGACCCTCCACAAACGAGAAGTATGAAGCTAAGGCAGGACCCTGTGGTCTAAGAACAAGACGGAGCTTGGTTGAAGACAGCTTTCTGCTACTCGGAATCGCAAAACCATTAACCTGAAGTTCCATGAAAGCCAAAGTCTGGGGCATTCATTGATTGTGGACTTTGCAACACCACTACTCCTTTCACTTTTGAGTCTTTTGTGTACGAAGTTACGTGCTGCTAAAGAAAACGGACTGGGTAATAGGTTGATTGAAATATTAGCTTCAATTTTACCGAGACTGTGCACCAGGCACGTAGCCAGGATTTTGTTTCGTGGGGGCCCGCCCATGATAAAATGATGTATGAGGGGGAGGGGAGAGGAGGTACCAGCAAAATGGAAGATTTCAGGGGGCCCGGGCCCCATGCCCCCCCCCCCCTGGATACCTGCCTGCTGTGCACACTGCTACAGAGCACATACGTTTCCTGTCAAACTAGAATCGAGTTAATGTACATAACGTTGTCTCACTTGTGTGCCATTTTTCTCCCATTTGTGGAGGCACCATTGAGAATTCACACTGCTGTGTGTGGAGCTATGGGGTCACGTTTCTTGACCTTGTGGCGAGTGTCATACTGTGCTTACTGCTTGCACTTGTACGACAGGTTATTTTCTGAAAAGCCGAGTGTTCCAGCTTGATTGAAACCTCTGAAAACGGTTGGTAGGTCGGTTTGTATCCTTCTTTCCTTGACGAGCACTGCTGTGTAGTTGCACGGGTATTGCGGTAACCTAGCAGTCCTTTGTGGATGATGTGCGACCTCTTGAGCAGCAGTTTCGCAGCCTGAGCAGTATTTGCCACAGCACTAAAAATCGGTGGATAGTATTTGCTACTCGTTACAGGGTGCAAACCACACTCCCTTTCAAACGACCTGAATTATGCCGAAGGGAATTGAGCTCCATTGTCCTACCGGATGGGAGCAAGTGCTCCGAAGCAAGCAAACAATGAAATGGGTGTTTGAGCGATGTCATGGGTTCCCTCTTGAGTTTCGGAAGTTAGAAGAACCTTAAAAAACAGTCCACCACTACGAGGTAGTTCTCTTCGCTTTCGTACAAGAGTTCCATTCCAGCCACTTCCCATGGATGGGTCGAGAGTGACCTATGTAGCGGGGGCACTGTGCCCAGCATTTGGTGCTCTTTACATGCTGGGCATCTTGATCCATGGCCTTGAATGTGCTGGCCGATGCCTGGCCACCGAACGAAATGGCGGGCTCAAGTTTTTCACCTGCCGATTCCCTGGTAGCCTTTGTGAAGCCTTTCCAGCACCTCTCTTTGCATACTTGGTAAGATTGCTTTTCGATTTTTCTTGGGGAGAAGTCATGGGAAATCTCGGCAGCTTGCTGTACTGCCAGAGGCAGTGATAAATCTGAGCCAATATGTCGTAAAATAGCACCTGACTCTTTCAATATGTGTAATCTTTTTACAGCGGAGCTGTTAAGTCTCTAGTTTCCCCAGGATCGTGTTCGGTACCAAACACATGTCGACACCCGTGACCGGCACAACACTCTGGTTCCCGCCGTCTCTCATAGATGGCGGCAACAATTCTTCGGAGGAAGAAGAGCAGGAACGGAACGACCGGCGATGTGCGCAGCAGCGCGAATTGTTTCGCAACCGCCGCGAGGCCGCTATCGCCTAAAGTTACACCTGCGTCGAGCGCTTCAGATTCCCTTGCGAAAGAAGAGCAGATCGCTCGCCTGCAAAGCCACCGCCAAGAACAGAAGCTACAGCTTTGCTGCTCTTCGTTCTTTACCAAAGTGGAAAGGCTGAAAGTCTTTTGTTAGGCCTTTTATTCGTCGCAGCACGTTGGCTGAGGCAGCTGGGAATTCTATGGTCTGCTACCCGTGCCATTTTTTGGCGGCGTTGAGGATTCTGGGGCTGCTGCTGTTCGTTTCTTCTTGCGGCTTCCGTGAATGTACATACGCTTTGTTGTCAAACTTACGCAACCTTTCTCGCAGACGTAGAAAACGTGGACCCAGCTCATTCAGTCACTTGACAACAAAGGTGGTATGTGGTGCTTGTGGTTGGTATCTACCGTGGTTCAACTCGAGGCTGGTGCGTTACTTCTCTCAAGTATAGACCTCCTCCAGTCCAACATGGCTTTGTGTACCTGAGTGGTTCTTTTTCGCTGACACGCAGACTGACGTAAAGTGTGCTTTCTTGCCATACCTGTTGCCAGTGTTGTCAGCTCCTGGGCACTTGGCGCGCGATTTTGGACGAGTACAAGTGCCGCGCCGCTTGCATGGACAGAAAACTCCTTGGTAGAGTTGACTGGTAGGAAACGGTTGCTTCCTGTCGCTTTTGACTTTTGCTTTTGCTTTTGACGCAGAAGTGTAGACCTTACCGACGGTCGCGTTTGACTGCGCTAGTTGTCGCAGTTTTTTTAGCTACCGCGTCACTGACTCTGAATTACGCACCGTGGAGATGGCGGTTTCTAATGTCCGTTCTGCGCTGAGCTGGAGTTTTTCACTAAACATGACATTGTTGAGTCCCACATTGAGTTGATCTCTTATTATCTGTTATTTCAAGTTCATGTAGTCGCACGTTTCTGCCATTTTGTACAAGTCCTCGACATATTCGTCGGCAGTTTCGTGTTCCCTCTTGTTTACGGTTGTGGAACTTGGCCCGTTCGGAGATGACGTTCGTACGCAGCGAAAGTTTTTCGCGAACGCTCGCGTCACGGCATCGTAGTTTACTTTTTCAGCGTCCGTCAGTTTGAACAAGGATAGCAGGTCTTCCAGCTCAGTGCAGAGCTAAAAATATACAACTGCTGTAAAATAGTTATGCGGATTGATGTCACTCTGTTGATAACAAACATGCAGACCATATTCTGTCGTGTATTCTACTTTTGCGTGAAATGTTTGTTTAGTAAATTGTGCAACTAGAGCAACGTTCACACACAAGAAAAAACATACGAGCGAACAAAAAAGGGTACCAACAACGCGGACTGTAGTTTGACCCATCTTTCCGTTCGTCTTTATGGTTTTAATGCAACTTATCGTATGTAATATTCATTGTATACATAATTCAAAGTGCATTATTAGCTTGTCACGAGCGGTGTTTTATATTGATCTTGTTTTTTCGCTGCCGATACCGGCAACTTAGAGGTAGGTAGATATCTCCACTTCTCGATATATTCCCCCTGTAGCCGAATGCACTTGCAGCACCGCCGTAGCAGCTTTTAGTGGCCTTCCGGTACCACCTTCTAGTAGTGCGCCATACCCACGCGCCTGGGAAACTGCTTCCAAAGTATCAATAAGTGCTAAATGGTCAGAAATTCGGTCGAATTCAATCGGGCATCGGCTCATTACGGTGTCGCGTGCGTACACATAGAGTCGTGAGTTGCCAGGGGGCAATGGGGTGATACCATTTTTCCGACGTGTCATGCGACCCGTCAGGCCTTTGGTCCTGCTTGGGTACGACCCGACTTGGCCCCCAGTGATTACCACGTTTTCTGGGATCATAAGGAAACCCTGCAAGCTCGCCACTGCACTGTCATTGACTGACCCGAAGAAGCTATCCAGCCGTAATTGCGGCTCACAACTTACAAGTGGCACCAGCAGGACACTAGAAAACTGAGAAACCTGTAGCCCAAGTGCGTTCGGGTTCAAGGACAATATATCGAGAATGTTGACATATCTCCCCACTGCTAAATTGCCGCCAAAAACCAAAAACTAAAAATAAAAGAGTAGAAATCATTATGAACCCCGTGTAGGTACGTGCCTAACCTTTTTAATTAAGGATGTATAGTGCAATATAACGCATGAGATTTGTGTAATGTGCATAATACAACAACGCTCTATCTACTGATGGTCGATGACCAGTGTATTTTTATATAATCGTTGAGGTTTTTTTTTCTGTAATGGAGGCATATCACCGCCATGTAGCTTCTGTAACAACGTGTTTTTATAATGTGTTTTTTATTAAGATACGTGGGATCTTTGATTTGTATTGTTAATGAGAAAGAACGTAATAAAAAAGTCTATATGTTTTTACTTTACTCGTATATGTCTAAATAATAATAATAATATAAATATTCAATCAATCAATATTTTGTTTGGTGCGCAGGAACAACCATAAGGTCTTGGTGCTGGCACACCAACATATTCAAACACTTACTAAAGTGAAAAGTACATATGTTTCACATACACACATTAAGACGGCTTAAACATAAAAAAACATTACAACTAGAAAAACACATAAGCAATATATATTATAACGCATGGAAAGAGAGAAGATTAACGTGGTGGCATTTCATTACACATACATGTTACAGCCTCAAATTTAAAGCTACGAAGCATTACTCGCTTGACAAGAAAAAACCCTTTTCAGGTCAGCATTTGTTCGAACGTACTTTCAACCAAACGACCCAACTCGTTCGAGCTAGAATTAAATATATCAAGTTTTTCCGGGTACATGTTGTAACTTTCCAATAACCTTGGGATCGGGCATACAGTAGTAAAAGTTACAGGTATATAAAATAGAGGATTACGCCTTGTAGCCACTCTAGGTACCCTGAAGCGCCACTCTTATAGAAGACCCGAGAATCAATAGACCCGTACAGGGCCTTAAACAAAAATAACAATTCCACCTTTTCTCGGCGACGACAAAGACCAAGTAGTTTGATACGTTTCAGTAGAGCCTGGTACTTCAATGAATGATCAATACTTGTCAAATAGCTGTGTTTAAAAATAAAAATAATTTTTTGTGGTATACGCTTTATTCTGAGGGAGTTCGTCTTCCAGATGCCATTCCACACTACCGACGCATATTCTGGCTGAGAACGGCTGAATGAACAGTAAAGGGTAATAAAAGTACATGGATTGGTGAATTCTCTAGTCACGTGACGCACTCCCAAAGCTCGCAAGGATGCACTAATCATTTTCTCCACATAAATATCAAAACGCAGGCTTGATTAAAAAACAGCACCGATATCTCTTATTTCTGTAACACGAGACAATAATTCTCAGTCAATGCGATAAGGGAAGCATACGTTTTGCATTTTGCGTGAAAATAGCATTACTTTTGTTTTTGAACGGTTAAGACGAAGCCTGTTTTCTTTGCACCAAACATGACTGAGTTGACGTCGGTCTGTGACCTTGCGCAGTCGTCAGTAGTTCTAATTTCTCGGTATATTTTAATATCATCCGCATACTGCAGAAAAACGCTTCTGAAGAAACTAAAGAGACATCGTTCACATAAATCGAGAGTAAGAGAGGGACTAAAATAGGTCCCTGGTGCACCGCGGAGTTTGTTTTGTGGGGCCTGCAGGCAGTACGATGAACTCGTACAAAACCTTTTCCGTGCAATAGATAACTCTAAAACCATTCAAAGAATTCCCCAACAACACCATAGTGAGAAAGCTTAGTCAGCAAGATTTTGTCATCAACTTGATCAGAGGCCTTGCTGAAATCAAAATAAACTACATCGAGTTGGCCCTGCTTACACGCGAAACGTGAAGCGGTTGATGTGAAAGTGACCAAACTAGTTGTTGTCGACCAGCCAGGAACACCGCCATACTGATTGGGAATTAAGAGGTTGCTGAGCGAGAAAGATATAAATTTATGAACAACTGTTTCAAAAGCTTAGAGAAGGAGCTCAGAAGGGAGATCGACCTATAATTAAATACGTACCCGCTTTTTCATGATTTATGCACATATACCACAACAGCGAGCTTCCAGATGCCTGGAAATATGCCCGTTTTTACTAATTTATTAAATATCTCACAGAACACGGGGCTGAATAGGTCATGGTAAGTTTTAATTAAAGTGGAAGGTATTCTAATGTGACCAGCTGACAACTTTGGTCTAATTTTGTTTTTAACATACTCCTCAATAACCTTTTCGCTGACTAAGATTGAGCCAAGGATGTTAACAAACCCAGCCGAATAGGAGTCATGACAGAGTGCGCATACCTCATCGGTGTAAAGCGACCTGAAATGATCTGCAAATATTTCTGCTGTGATCTAGAACGAACCGAAAGTGATCAAGAACAATCACTTTCGGTTGATTTGCTTTTTTTTTGTAAGTGAATTAACTCACTGCCAAAACTTTATGGTATTTCGACAAAAGTCGGTCTCCACTACTTCTGGTGTGCCTGGCGATTCCGATTTATTATTCTCTGACATTCTTTCTGTAGCTCTTAAATTATTCAATTTTCCACTTTGTTAGACCAGTATTCTTAAACTTTCGATCCAGAAATGATTTTCTTCTCAAAAGAGCTCCCAACTGAGCAGAGAACCAGTAAGGAATTTTGATGTGTGGTAGGTCTTCAGCGGAATATACCTGTCCATACCATCCTGAATAATTTTGGTGAATTTAGCGACTAGGCCGTTTACATCGTGAAACTTTAAAATTGGCTCCCAGTCTACTCCGAAAAATTATGATACAATTATATGTAGTCCCCCGAAGAAAAGTTATAAATCTAGTGCGAAGGGAGATCAGTAGGAGTGGCACTATCCAAGCCAGCTGAAATATGGAACGTGGCGCCTGAGACGGGGTGATATTTGTCTGCAGGCACCATCGATAGTTCACATAGTGTTATGCTCGTGCTCGTTGTGGTGTAGAATCACAAATACAAAACATTTCCCTTGTGGTTAATAATTGCGTTTTGGTGCGTCAGGCTTGAAAACTCTGCAAAATTACTAATCAGGGTGCACTTACACGATATATAAAAGTTGCTCGTTGAGATGTTAAGGCTTTCCCAGTTAATTCCTGAGGAGTTGAAGTATCCTAGGGTGACATATTTACACCAGCCCAACTCATGTAACCGTGCCTGATATGTCACCAAGATAGTTGCTGAATTCCTCCGGAGAGACATGAGGAAGAAAATAAAATACTCCAACAAGAATGCGCGCCTGGTGTTTGCGGCGCATTTCCACCCTTACAGATTCGGCGCACCTCTCTAAATCAGAACACTGACCAACACGAGACGTTTGTCTAGCACTATTAGGACGGCCTCTCGCCATTCCTTTTCCTCCAGATCTATCACGATCAGAACGATGTACTTTAAAGCTAGAGGGGAAATAATCAGACGGCGCTATCGCTGGACACAGCCAGGTCTCTATTTGAGAGAAAGCGGAGAAGTTTGAACAAATAACATTTTCAAGAAAAGAACTGACTTTCGACCTTAATCCCCGAACATTCTGTTAATAGACTACTAATTAATCACTAAACATTGTTTTTGTAATCGGGTTGGTACCAACCGCGGACGGCCCCAAGAACTCTCAAGCGTGTAGCAGTTCATTACGAAGGCCACCGCGGAAGGGCATGAAGAGGCAGGACTTGGGCCAGAAAGAAGGGTCCCCGAGATTCTCGTACGTGGCGTCATCGACCGTCACGTAGTAGTCGCACCGAGTCTTCAGTTTCCTGCAAATGAGGGGAGCGGCGCCGACAGATGCTAGGTCTACGGCCATGCTCGATGACGTCGTTGTCGGGGCGACCTTTGTCACAAGCATGGCTCGTGGTCGAGATGCCGCCGACACGACGGACAGTCGCGATGAGGAGGATGCGCCAACAAATCCAGAGATCCTCGGCCTCGGGCGCGTTCGTCTCAAGGTAGGGGCACCCTCCGCTAGTGGAGGCAGGCTGCCGAGCGGTATTCCATCACGTCTGCCGGGTTAAAATCTCGGATGTATTTAAAGATTTCGACGCTTTTGAGCCTGCTGACCCCCTCGTCATGGCCCCCGTGTCCGGCCTTCCGGGATTCCATGGAGGGGGTGATGGCCGCAGCGATGGAAGAGGCGAGGCACCCAAGGTAGCGGCGTAGGGTGCGGCAGCTTGTCCTGAGACAATGGTGCTGGCGGCTCTCCCCACCGCAACCTCAGCTCGGCACGCCCTTACCTCGTCACGCAGATAGCCGACGAGCGTAGCGTGCCGTTCGAAGACTATAATAGTAATAGTAATAATAATAATATTATTATTAATATTAATAACAACAATAATAATAACATTAATATTTATTGAAACCTGTATCTGTAGTCAGTTCGCTTGTCGGGTTGGTCGAAGCCTGCAAGGACTAGTAGGACCAGACGCAGTTTCAGATGCAGTTTGAGATAAAAGTAGAGAAGAAAGAACACCCGCACACACAGACGTAAGGCAAGAAAAAAAAATACTACGTAGTTGGCATTGAGGCGGGGACGTAGTCTCAAACTTACTATAGACGCCTGCTTTAGGACACGAGGAGCCTGCACTTACCCAATCATTGGTCATAATATTTGTAAGACGTGTTAGATTGTAGCCAAATCCATTTGTTATTATCAATTTGCTTGTTAGTTATGTTGTACACTATTAAAAAAGCTTGATGTTAGTTAACATCTTTTTAGAGCGCAGCTCTTATGCGCCCGTTTCCGGCTTGAGCGGCGTCGGCGTCGCCGTCGGCGTAACCGCCCGAGGTCACGTGACCCCCCCCCCCCCGAGGTCAGGTGACCCCCGGGTCACGTGACCTCCCCAGGTCACGTGGCCCCCAGGTCACGTGGCCCCCAGGTCACGTGACCCCCCCGAGGTCACGTGGCCCCCAGGTCACGTGACCCCCGCAGGTCACGTGATGATGATGACGATGCCGATGCGGATGCCAATGACGTCATCAGTGACGCCACTGATGACGTCATCGGCATCCGCATCGTCATCATCATCATTGATGACGTCATCAGTGACGTCAAGTGACCCCTGAGGCCATATGACCCCCTTCCCCCCTTCCCCCGAGGTCACTTGGCCCCCCCATACCCTCCCTCCTCCTCCTCAAGAGCTGCGCTCTAATTCGGCGTTACAGGGAGTTGTAAACGGCTTTCACTTTTTTTTCAAATTCCTCGTCGTAGTAGTGGTATACATTCTGGAAGTTTATTAAAAATGAAAGCCACATAATATGAACGCGTAAAACATCCAGGGGTAATAAAACGAGCTTTTTGGCGAAGGTATCTTTTAGAAACAAAGGGATGATTAAAATCATCACACCAAAAGTGCCCAAGGACGACAGTTTGAACAAAAAGAGAATGAACATTTAGCAGCTGTAGAGCTTCAAAAACATCTCTTTCGGATGACAATTGTATTTGGTATCCAACACTCTTTAATATACTCCAAAATACGATTGATCTTGCATTATCACAGCTCTGCACAATTCCCGAACAGTCTAATGCCGTACCTCATTACGCTGTCGCCCAGAACATAAACGATTGATCATCTGACCGTATATGGCATAAATATTTTTTGTTCTTTAAGTAAACAACAAACGCTCTGGAGATTTTTTAGCAATGTGTGACATATGCGAATTTTAGGAGATATCTAAACCGAAGAGTATGCCCAATGTGATGTGTGCGAGTCAAGTGTTGTGTGGACGGCTAGAGCCACTGTATATGGCAGCGTATCCGCAAGAGTAGCGCCACGCTTTTCCCTGTACCGCCTCTCACAGCGCTTGGTTACACGCGGTACCATAGCAACGAGCCGAGCTGGCACCGTGCCCATAGTAACCGAGTGAACGCTCGTCACGTGACCTCGCAAGAGCCGCGATGTCACCGGTAAGATGGCGGCACCCAGAGCTGGTGGATGCCAGTTTGTTCGGTGCGCGGTGTCGTGATGTGCCGCAGTTTGCCGACAATTTTGGGCTTCTTCGCTCTCTCTGACTCGGTATAACGTGAAGATCTAAAATGATGATACTTTATACCCTTTCGGTGCAAGATCGTTCTCGATGTTAGCACCAGTGCGACAGCGTCAGTCATATCGCCGTAGCGGTGCTCGAATTCCCGGATGTGTTCGAGGATCGATAAGACTTTTTGCATGCAATTTTCGGATACTCTTGGCTTTGTTTTAACGTTGGAGTCACTAAGAATTGATGCAAAATGTATGGGTCGCATGTTGGGCCGTGCGGAAGTTGTTTCAGCCCTGGGTAACCGAATAATCACAGCAACGTTTAGCGAGGAAGCGCCTGCGGTCTTTAACCTTTTGTAGTAATCGACGATTCTACGAATCGGCAGTTCTGAAGATTTTGATATAACGTGCTTTCGTTGCAGTAGCTTGCATTTGTTCGCAGTGTTTTTTGGTGTTTTTAAGTGACAAGTTGGCGTTTGCTCAAATGACGTATATGAAATGTCCTGCTACACAACAATGCATCAACACATACTATTAAACTGAGAGGCTCAGATGTGTGCTCGTCTTCAAAATTAACAAGTTACAGACATAAATAATTATTTCTCACGTGTAATATTTATTTGCTGTAGTTGGGCCCGTTTCGCGGTCATTAATGTCAGTGTGCTATGATGTTATCAAATGTGTGTATGGTTCTAAATATCCTCTTTGCAATACCTACAAAGGCCAAAATGACGTCAGCCGACCCCAGCTCACGCATTGGACACGAAAACTGCGTCACTCGGACGTATGCGCTCGTCAACAATAAATTCGTCAACGAATATTTGAATTCGCGTTCCTGGCTAATGAGTGCCCTGACAGAACCGTCACTTGTGAATGCCAATTTCTATGGTGTGCTTAAAAACACAGTGGAAGCTTCGGGTCATCGCACTGGTGCCCTAGCATGTCACGACCGCGTGATTTCACAGTTCGCTTTTGAGTTGAAGATTACAGCTAAGGAAGAAGTTAAAACATCATTTCATGGCCCCTTTGACACAGATATGAGTGTTACACCTGGGTCGCCAAACTCGTAGAACAAAACATTCTTTGCTTTCTGACGTAGCGGGGGAGTGACTAAAAGAACGCAGCAAAGTTTCCTCCTCCTGCGTGCGCTCAACTTCGCAACTTTTGAGGAAAAATTCCTTGTCATCCCTAGGCGGTGCACGAGAGCACGAGACAGCGCGGGGAGGCGAGCGTTCACGCCGCTCGCTGTGCGTTGTCTTTGGGCTCTGTAGCGCCGTTGGGCCGTAATTCGATCCCGTCATGCCTCACTCAAACGACGGGAGTTCGTCTGCTACGATGAGGCATTCGCACAGCGGAACCGAAAAAAAAAGTCGATTTTCTGCTCGAAATAGCCTCCCGCGGGCCTCAAACTCAAACGCGAGCTTGAATTGTAAGCGTCTGATATTTCACGAAGAGAGGAACCGACGACCCGTGCTTTATTTGCAAAATTTCAGTCACTATGTTGCCGTACAGACGCTGAAACCTACCAGTGTGAAATGAAAGGCTCAGGACAAACACAAAGGCCGCAAGATCTCACATCATCCGTGTGCGGGTGAAAAGTGGAACATTTGTCGACAACGCTCCCACAGCAGAAACCTGTGACGCGTTCACTCAGCGCCCGGGAAAGCTAAACATGGAGACGTTGCCCGAGGCTTGATCAAAGTCATATTAAAAAACGGCAGCTACCTTGCCTCATCGTATTTTGTTTGAGCAATCTCTCGTTCTTAACGCCCCCACCAGGGAAAAAAAGTCTTACGAAACGTATTGCTAGATATTCCAACGAACTTGATTTAAGCCGTATCCTTTCAGTGGTTCACTCATCATACCATGCTTAAAACGAAGCAAGCTCTTGCGCGTACAGTGGCATCAAATGTCTCAAGTGTATGCTGTTTTGTAGTCACTGGTTTCGGAAACTTACGCCGTCTGTAGATATCTCTGACAGCCGAGTTGCTGAATTGGAAGTCATTGGAAATGTAAGTTCCACGTTGCAGCAACCAACGTTTATAGATAAACGATGGCAGCGACTGCACTCTCGCATTCCCACCCATCACGTCGATGGGTGGGAATGCGAGAAACTTTTCTACAACATCTATGGCGACAGCATCAGTCTGCACTCTGTGCATTCGGCAAGTTCGTTCAGGGCCTGTTCTCCGTGCATCACTCCGCGTGTGCAATGCATTAGAACTCTCACAGTGGAAGTCTGGATCGCGGATCGGGAGCCCGTCACTGGCATCACCGGCGGCCATGCTTGACAACAGGCAATACACGCAAGTCTAAGGGAGAAACACATAAAAGAAGGAAGCTTGTGTGCAGTGCTCGAGGGCAAGTATTTTATGACGTGCTGCGATCATTATCTCGGGTGCTTAAAAATCAAATAAACATTCGTCAAACGATTGAACATCGATTTAAGAAAAAATCGGTCGGAGCATTACCGATTTTACCGACGTCGCTTGCTTCGGGTGCTAAATAAATGACACGTTCAGCGAATGAACGGCACGCCCCGAGTTTCAGTTTGTCACGGAAGCCCTCACTGCAGTTCAAAGAAAAAGCTTTCTCAGAAGCACTAGGTACAAGTGGTTAAAACGATGCGAATGTCTTCAGTAAAGGCCTTCTAACTTTTCGTTTGTTGAGCTCTGATGACTCCGAGATACGTGTGACCCCACAATAACTCTCGGTAACCCTTCTCTCATTAAACACATCAAAATTAACGCCCAACAAAGTCGCCCTCGAGCCTCAACCACACAACATTTATTTTAAAAAGTTTGATATTCTAACGCGTTTAATATTCTTTCCCACAATATTAGCTGTTTTTTGCGGAAAACACGATAGAAGTTTCATGGTCGAGAACAACCTACTAACGTAATAAAATTGAGTTTTCCCGTTCCTCCGATAGCATGCACTTAGCTCGTGTGAAGTGATGACTGCCGGTGGTGCCGCTCGACCCCAGCAATACAGGCCTCTATCCGCGATCCAGCCTACTAAGAGATCAATGGTGCCAATGCTATTAGACATAAATCGTTTATTTGCATCGGTACGCCCATACCTGCCGGAAGACGGGACGGGGTGCAAAACCGTACAACCGGCCAATATTGGAGCCGGTTTTCAGCCGAAATTGCCTCGACACTAGCCAAGTAGCGACGTGCTGTTTCGGCGAATCGTTTGTGAAATTTATTTGTTCAGTCATTTTATTGGGTCCCGGGCCACTGTGTACATCCCAAGAAAGAAGTGTACTGTTGTAATTATGCCTTTACGAGGAGCAGTATTGTAGTTTTACATCTTTATAAAAAGGTGTAGTGCATTATCACACGCTTTAAGAAACGTGTCTAAAACATCACACATTTTTAAGGGTGTGAGGTTTACATTTTTTATAAGGTCTATCGCTACACTTATTAGGGTGTTAGTTATGGGACACCTCACTTACATGTATAAAGGTGTGAAAATATTTAATATTTATTCAATATTTAACCTCTAGCTGAAGAAAATTTCCTTCGTGTGATTACATCGCATGCCGATGAAACAATCTGTCGATGACAAGTCGTTCGATGAACTGATTTCACCGCCAATGAGTGACGACTGCCAGTAGAGGTTCGGGGAAATATTTCTGCCGGCTGCCCGGAGACTCGACCCTACCCCAGAATTACCAGGGTTCTTGTTTGTTTTCCAACATTTTGAATTGTATACCAGCTTAGTAATACCTGTTCGAATATTACAGAAAAACAATTAAAAAAAATACGATGGCAGCAGCAGAAAATCTGACAGCCCTGCTCACAGTCATGTGGGAGAATGACAGGTCCTCGTCCGTCGCCACCATGCCTTCAAAGCTACCGGGTCCGAAGAACCGGAGCGCGCTGAGAACTTCTTGTTCCACGGTCACGGTAGACGCGATTGTCCGCCGCCTCGAAGTCCGGGCACCGAACGAAGCTCGTCGCAGAGTCAACGCAGAACGGCTTTCGATAGCCGGTATTGTCGCTGAAAGTCGTCGTCGGGGAGTTGAAAGGCGTCCCCGGTGGTCTCAGTAGCGACGCCGACGGTGGCGGAAGATAAGCTCGGCCGCAGCGTACAGCACCGCCATGATGACAGAGTTTAACTTCCCTCAATCCGAAGCAAAAATTTCGAGCTCAAAAACGGCTCTCGCAAAGTTCGGAAATATCACTTTGACGTCAGCGACAACTTCGACGAACGAGGTTTCTAATCACTTTTTTACACAAACTTTGAAGGGATTTGGAGCGTCAACAGGTCGCCTAGGGACAATCTGCAAAGCATTAATTTTAGCTTGGCGTAGGGATGTAGGGACAAACGGGCGCGACGTCATTGGCGAAGCCGTTCAATCAGCAAGCTCTCGCGCCCCTCACGCGCTGCACGCGCGCCCCGATGAACTTTGCTATACATTCTGCCGGTCTCAAAAAATGTGCGTTCTAATGATTGACACCTCGCTCGGCGAGACGTCAGCGTCGCGAGAGTCCAATTAGCGCGTTCCGCAAACTTCGGGCACAAAGTTCTGCTCGACGAGTTTAGCGAGTAAGTTAAAATATTGACTCTTTGAATGCCGGTAAACTTCCGGACGACCACTTGGCCTGTCGGCAAGAACACCTTATATCCTGCGTTCGTGTCTTCTGATGGCGTTAACAATCCTCTGGAGACCACCATGCTGTCCGTTAGCGAAGGTGAGACCATCGTCGACGTCGCTCCTCGCCAGTCGGTGAGTTAATCTCATCTTGAATGGATGATCGGGTCTTGAAGAAGTATGATGCTAAGCATACATTCTCTTACTATGGGGCAGTTTAGCAGCAGTTTTGTCGTGAGGCAACCGACCTATCGTGGTCGGCGTAATCGGATTTTTTGCAATAGGAGCGAAGTCGGAATGTACAAGGACAATATGTTCGTCCCACAAAGCGGCCGCCATCCCGGCGGCGTGGAACACCACTCGCCTTGTCCGTGCGCCTACCATACTTGGCAGCTCTTGTCGCCCGACATTCCACGGGCTGCAAATCGTCTCACTTCACAGAAGAAACAGGCACCGTTCCTCCAGAGGCCCGTGCCGTACCGCCATGCCAAGAGTCTTATACCACTTTTCAATGAACGAAGGGAGATATCAACTATACTTCGTTTCAGCTTGGGTCCAGACGCAGCCAATGCTACAAGCGCGAGCTTCGGGCTTTCAGAGTCCCTGCCAAGCACGCGCGCCCGTGCAGTGCAACCACTGTTCAGGGCCACAGGCTCGCGCTTGTAGCATCGGCTGCTTCTGGACCCAGGCTGAAACGAAGTATAGAAAAAGTTGCGGCCCGGCGTCGATAGCAGCACGGTTAGCATGGCAACCTCCCAGGCCCAGATTGACCATTTGCTCTATTACCCAAGCATCAAGGAGAATGCAGGGATTGCGTGTTCCACGCGCCACACGCGCACGCCTTCCCCGTATAAAAGTTTCTGAAGTAAATACCTAAAACAAAAGCATCTTGACGAACGCGTTCGTCAAGATGCCATTTATTTTAGGTATTTGCTTTAGAAACAGTTACTACTGCTGGAAGGCCAGCGCGTGCGGCGCATGGAACACCAATCCCTGCATTCTCTTTGATGCGTGGGTAATACAGCAAATGGTCTATTGGAGATCACTATCGGCGCTTCAGACGTCGTGCATCTAGATAATTTTGCGTCGTGTCGCTACTCTGGCAGCTAAGCTGCCATATACAGTGGCTCTATGGACGGCCTGACAACGAACGCGCGGGGATGGATGCTGCTGGTGATCGCGTGACATATGGACTGCTGCCTGGCCTCCAAAAGGAAAAAGAAGAGAGTGACGGCGACGACAGCGGTGTGGCCTGGAGCTTGTGAAGAGACAAGAAGAAAAAGAAGAAGAAGAAGCGTGGAGTGTGACAATGGTGCTCGAAAAGACGGTGGCGGCGGTGTGCGAGGTTGACGGCCGTGGTTTCCGGGCGTAGAAGAAAACTTTTCGGGTGCCCAGACCCGGGTTTACCAGGCCTCCCCCAACCCTCTGGCACCAACCCACCAGCCGGCCCGTACCGAGATTGATTGAGAACGCGAGAAAGCATTGCTGACGTCCAGTCAAGGAGGACGTTCGTTCCGAAACGTCAGCATCGCCCTCCCTCATCAGAAGGCGCCGTCACCTCACTCGGACTCATCATCGCGGAGCCTCATCTCCAGCCACCACTCCCCGGTAAACTCTTGTTCGAAACTTCTATAGCGTATTAATGGCGTGCCCTTATCCCGTACCTTCATTTTTTAATTGTTTTATTTTCTATTTCAATATAGTGTGTCGTTTGTTGTGAAAAAATGAAAGACGTTTACAACACCCTGTAACGCCGAATTAGAGCGCAGCTCTTGAGGAGGACGAGGCGAAGGGTACTGAGGGGAGGGTATACCCCTCCTCCCTCCTCCTCATTTTCTCATCCTCCCTGCTGCTCCTCCTCTTCCTCCTCCTCGCAATCCTACTCCTCCTTCACCTCCTCCTCCTCCCCTCATACTTCAAGGTCCTCCTCCTCCTCCTCCTCGCCCTCCGTCCCCTCCCCTCCTCCTCATCCCCTCCTTCCCTCTCCCCCTCCCCCTCCTCCTCCTCCCTCCCCTCCTCCTCCTCCCATCCCCCCTCGTCCCCCTCCCTCTCCTCCTCCCCGCGCGTTGCATCATGGGAAATCTCCCGTAATGCACCGCGCGGGACGCTCGTGACCTCGAGGTTTCCGCGCGGTGCATTATGTAATATATCCCACATAATACACCGCGCGGTTACGCCGACGGCGACGGCGACGCCGCTCAAGCCGGGAAAAAACGCCCAAAAGCTGCGCTCTAAAAAAAAAAGAAAAAAAAGAGGCTTCGTCTTTCTAACCATTGGGACCAGTTTTCAGCGGTGAAACACACGAAGACTCCGAACCTTGAAAACATAGCACCCAAGTATTTGACACTATCAACCCACTTCAAAGGGAGACAGTTACAGTCGGCACAGTCTGATCTGTGGAGAACAACGGACGAGGGCGTATTCACATTTTTAAAAGATTTCGGAAGCAAACAAATTTGGTTTTGGATTTGTTAATTTTAATTAGATTTTTGTCGAACCAGTACATTACTCGTGTCGCGTTTGTGGCAATAGACGTACTGCACTGTCATAAGTGACATCACGGGAGACGAATAGAGTGTCGTCTGCATACTGAAAGATATTGCAAGTCGATATCCTGGCTGAAATATCGTTTACGTACAAATCAAAAAGTAACGGTGACAGAACAGACCCTTTAGGACCACCAGCTTCAATCATCGCCAGCCTACTCTTGAAATTTGCCGACACTCACAATTTGGCGAACAACCTTGAAAAAAAGTTTTCTAGCCAAACTAGAAAAGGACCGCGGAAGCCGAAGTTAGAAAGTTTTTGAAGAACCAGGTGAGGGGCTGAACGTGTCGAATGCTTTTGCTACGTCGAGAAAGATGGCACATGTGAATAGATTATTATCAAATGCAGTTTGTATAACGTCAAGCAAATCGTCAAGCAGGGACTGAGTACTACTTCCAGTTACGAAACCGTATTGCGTTCGTGATAAAATCTCAGAGTGGTCGACGCAACTATTCATTACAATGAACAGGTGTTTTTCTAATATCTCTCCGATGCAAGGCAATATGAAGATGGGACGATAGCAACCCAACTTATTTTGTTTTCCCCTTTAAAGAGTGGCTTTACAAGAGCTGTTTTCAGATCAGTTGGAATCATGCCAGACAACAAAAATCTATTCAGCATAAAAAAGGGACATTTCTGATGGATTCAAAATTTAGGCATAGATCCCTAACACGGATGCCATTGAGGCCAGGTGACTTATACTATTTGATATCGAACAAAATGGAATATCAAGTGTGTTCATTGAGTTGTGGTAAGAAAGCAGAAGCAGATATTCTGCTGTCGTCACTAGAATGGATTGTCGTCGCTTCAGATTCTCTGGCAATTCCAAATGAAGCTGCAAAGAGCGTGTTAAGCTCATTAACAGTTGATTGTAAGTCAAAGCCGAAATGCTTTAGCAAGGAATCAAGCACAGGTTTTGTCGATAACTGCCCTCGAAATGTGTTTGTTAGGTCCCAAGTTTCTCTGGGATCGGACCTAATCTCAAAAAACTTTCTACGGAAGTAACGGTGCTCAGATGACCAAACCATCACATTCATTTTGTTTCTTGTGCAACAAAATTCTGCTTTTAACTCTGAGATATTAGGTGCGCGACGGGAGAGTACCCATAGCGCCACCTTGTCCTTAATGGCGGTCATAATATTGACGTTTAGCCAAGGCTTATCGGACCGTTGTTTGAAGCGGATCTCTTTCCTCGAAGCTTTGTAAAATGACTGCAAAATTGCAACGAAAGGAGTGTATATACCAGAAGATTGAATAGACTTCAGGAAGTTATCCCACTTAAAGGCTGCGGCCAAACCGTCGAATTTAGTAGTATCTGTTATAATTACAGATGAAAAGTTGCTTCTATGACGTTTTTGCTCAGCAGATGGATGTTTCAAATGGCCGCCAACAAAGTAGTGGTCGGAAAGTTTTTGAGTGTAATGACAGCGGATTTCACAAGTAGATTTGGAGCTCTAATATTTATATGATCAATGCAGAAAATTACTAGTCTACCTGACAAAAGCTCTTCCCATGTTGGGAGGCTAATAATATTTTCAATACCATAATCCTATAATAAGCTGAAATGATTACATACTGTATATTTGTTACGTTTTAGCGTACCTATATTAAGGTCCCCAACCAAACATAGTTACCTTTCTGGACGTAGTTTCTGAAAGACGACGTCGAGTTCTGCAATGAAATGCGACGGGTGTTCCGACGGAGGTCTATTTACTGCCAACAAGTATAAAGAGAATGTGGAGTGACATATTTTGATGGCAATTAATTCCACGGGCTGAAAAGGTACATTCGAGATTGACGCACTTATTTGTCTCTTATACACAATGCAATAGCCTCGCCTGGGCGATGGTCACTCGTGTAAAAACATTCATTCATTCATTATAGCCATTCAATAGAAATTGATTACATTCAAACGAAGATACACCGATATCGGTAAGAACAAAAATTCCTACTGGTGGGTCCAGTAGCTGACTACACTTTGAAACTCGTCCGAATGCCGTCCCAGCCTTCTAATATTTACATTAATAATCTTTAGAACATGCTTAGAAATAGGTCAAAGTACCTGATGAAGTAGGCCACAATGTGGAACCAAAAAGCAATCTGTAATGCCTTAGATGATCGTTTCAATGTCCTTTACTGTGTTCATGCGTAGAGCCCGAATCCCTCAGCTTTCGTTGGGTAAATTTTAGCGTTCTTAAGCCATGCAATAATATTAATATAGTAACAATAATTATAATAATTATAATAATAATAAAATAATAATAATATAATAATTAATAACAATAATTAAGTTTCTAGAGAGACACTTCCTTTGAACGACAGTGTCGCTTTTTATATTTTATTAGCCCGTTGGTGTCTTGAGGACTACTGCCCCAAATAGACCATTTGCTATATTACCCAAGCATCAAGGAGAATGCAGGGATTGGTGTTCCACGCGCCACACGCGCACGCCTTCCCCGTATTAAACATTCGAAGTAAATAACCAAAATAGAGCGTTGACGAACGTGCGTGCAAGATACAATTTGTTTTAGGTTTTTGCTTCAGAAAATTTACTAATGCTACAGTGTACTAGAATACTTGGGTAGTGTTGGGACCGGAGCGGCTCGGCAACGGGAGCTCGTGAGGGCGCGTGTATTGACAGTTCGTGGCGGCGCTGTAGTCGAGTTATCCGGAAAAATCGCGCAGCCCGCCTTTTGTTTCTTTTTACTTTGAGCGGTGCACGGGTCGGTACCACGATTTTATACAATCCGTTTCAGCTTATGTTGTACCGCAGCGAAGGCTAGAAGCGCGAGCTCATAGCGTTGGCAGCTGCCCTTGGTGCACGAGAGCTTGTGCCGTCGAGATGTGCCCTAGAGCAAGGAGCTCGCGCTTGTAGCCTTTCCTGCGGTTCGACACAAGCTGAAACAGAGTATAGTTCCGTGTGTTTTCCACTTCGAGCGGTGCGCGTGTCGGGACCACGACTTTATAGTTCCGTGTGTTCGATCGTAATATGCTTTGAATCTTGTGTTCTGATTTTGCGGATGGTGAACGCGTAAGGGTCGTGCCGAAATGCCGCCGGCGAAACAGCGACAGAACTCTTGCTCTGCACCTGGTTGCAAAACGGGCCTCATCCGAGTGAAAGGAGTGAAAACGGCGTCCCTTTTCGGCGTTCCAAAGGACAGAGCCAAAAGAGATCTTTCGGAGAAGATTCTGCAGCGATAGGACAAGCGTCTTGAAGAAACAAGCGCTGTCTGTGAGCTGCACTTTGAAGAAACAAGCGCTGTCTGTGAGCTGCACTTCAAGCCCGGCTTCATCCTTCGAGACTACGTCCACATCATCGGCGGAAAGGAAGTGAGAATCCTCGTGGACACCCAGCGCTTACGCCAGACGCGGTACCGACTCTGCTGCCAAGTGTACCCCAGGACCTGAGTGATGACCTTTCTGCAGGACGAGGGGAAAGGAAGCGGAAGGCAAGTTCACCAGAGCCCATCGTTGCAAAGCGTTCGGGGCTCGCTCGGGAAACTGACCCGTTGTCACTAGTGGTGAATAGCGAAGCTCCTGCCGTGACCCCACAAGGCATCGATCGCGACGCACTAAGCTCCCTGAATATGCCAACTCCCTACTGGGTTGTTCACAAGTTCAGCAACTTCGACAGTGTTGATTATTTGGAGACTGCTCTTGAACCGAAGTCCAACAAGATCAGCATCGAAAGGGCGGTGTTCATTTGTTTCGACAACTTACCTGATATGGCATGCCAAGTATACCTTCAGGGCCATGCATGTGCTACACATTGTAACCATGTATGCGCCGCACATTGTAACCATGTATTTCAATGCCGTGCTGTAAACTATTGCAACTTTTACCTTGCCTTAATTACGTGTGCTGTTGTTTCCTGGTCTAAATGATGTGAAATAGTTGCTTGTTTTCTTCTTTGAATCTTATAAAGCATTACTTGTTCAGCCCACGTTGTCTGTTTTTTTTTTTTACTTAAGTTCAATGTTAAGACGCGTGAGAAAACTTGTCACGTCTTATAAGCCATTTCTTACAAGTGAACGTCGGGTGGTCCTCGGATGATCGTGGTAGCCGTGAAGAAATAAAAGATTCTCCCCTTTGCGAGAGTCGCTTGGGTGGTCCGTCGCATAAGTGAAGACAAGTGAAGCGAGCTGATTAATGTCAACAAAAAGAAGACAGGCAGAAAAGAAGACAGAGAAGTTAACCTGGGGTATTAAAAACATACTAAAACAATCTCGGACTTTAGTATGTGCCGTTTCGTTCCATTATAAAATAAGAGAGGAAAAAAAAACTGCTTCCGAGTTTTAGATATCCCTTTCAAATATCTAGTGTTCGGCCTTTGCGACCAAGGAAACGGGCATTTGCTTTAAAATGCTCACCATCCGACAAACCGAAAGTCGCAGCTAATTCTACGCTGAAACAACTTGCAATCCGCTTCTTTAAAGTCGCGATTGTTTTTATGTAAAGAAAGGGTAATGTAGCTTGTACCGTCCAATACATTGAAGCATCATGTTGCTAACGATCGTGCCGCAGCGCAATTGATGCCGCGGAACGACCACTGGCAGGTCGTAGCTGTATCATAAATTCTATGTGCACTCCACCAAAGCGGCACCAAAGATTCATATTTTCGCGCGTGCAGCCGCGCATGCGCACACCTTCCGGATAACGCGCCGGTGTCGACACCTGTCGCGATCAATACCACGCGCTTCAAGCGAGCCCCTCCGGTCCCAACACTACCCAAGTATTCTAGTACACTGTACTAATGCTGAGGCCAGCACGTGCGGCGCGTGGAACACCAATCCCTGCATTCTCCTTGATGCTTGGGTAATATAGCAATAGGTCTATTGGTTCACTAATGAATAGAAGCTGTACTGAAATCCCTGGATAAAATTCTCACTTTCAAGTACTGCCAACCATTGTTGTGGAAATCGCGCATGACACGTGCCACGAGACGGTGCTCCGCCGCCATTCGCTTCCAAGGGCCGCACATTTCAGTTCTGCGCAGCCATTTGCTTTCAAGGGCCGCTGGAGACACGGGCCTCGTGTATTGGCGGATTTGGCGCTGCTTCAAAGACAAACGCAAACAGATCGAGGAGCTTTAGGCTGTACGAGCTATTTTCTCGAGATCGCGGCCGGGCAGATAAATAAGACTTGTTTTCTGGTTACTTTATTCTTCGCGCAGGAATGCATGAAAAAGCGTTTCCCGGCATGACCTCTTAGCACCGACTCTTCTACGACCACAGCTTGTTAACTTTTTTCGTGTGAGCGCGTGCTGTCGGCATCAACGTTAGACAAACCGCCGTCATGCCTTTGCTCGTGCGGGCACGCCCGTGCAGTAGCAAGCTTGTGAAAGCTACGCTCACGGGCACGCGGCACGTGCTTGTACCCGTTGGGCACCAGTCGGGGCTCTATATTTGCAATTATCTACAAACCTTCCCAAAAAGGGCTCCTGGCCGGTTTCATTTCCCTCGTTTGTTTGTATGGAGCGGGATTTGCTCGCTTTGCGGAATGACGAACCTGCGCGTGCTGGGCTGAGGACTTGTAAATACTGGAATTGTGTTGTGGGCAGGAGATCAAACTGCAGGGGCTTTTTATTGAGTTTGATGTCCCTCCAGCCCGGTCTTTACCAACACAGCAGCAAAGACATTGAACCTCTCCTAGCACGATTTGGACACGAGCGCGTCGCTTTGACCGGTGCTTTGGTCGCAAGAGGAGCGGCCTTCGAATCGACATCTTCGATGTCTCTGATCAAAAACTAACAAGAAGATACTGTTTGTTGTCCATACAGCCAATTCGTACCTCTAGAGGCGTGACTCTTCGATCTCTTCCCCAATAGTCGGTGACAGGCAAAGAATTAAGCGGAAGCACTGCCTCCAGCACGCGTTGGTTGCCTTTTACCGGGGTTCGGCTGCGCGTGCGACGATGTGTTACCAAAGGCAGTGAGCTCGAGATTGAAGCGGAATGCGCATTATAATCATATGGCAAATTCCTTCAGTAGATTTGAAGTGGTTATGGAGCGCTTTTTTCTGTCATCGTGCACGTGCAATAGACCGATCTCACCAAGCGTTCGGCGCATGCGTGACGCCGCCATAACTTTAGTTCACTGGAGGCAAACGGCAGTGCACGAGAGGGTTCGTGCCGTCTCGTGCTCTGCACGCGCAGAGCTCCAGCGAGGTTGCCGCGCGTGCAGAAAGACTAAAGTTCCCTCGATGCATTGCGGCAGCGGTGGCGTGGTCAAACTGGCGGGTGAGATCGGTCTATTATGAGCTTGCTTTCGCTTACCTAAACGCGCGAGCAGGGAGCGGTTTTGGATCGCTCCAAATCTACCAGCTGAATTTGCCATTAGCCTGTCACAGAGTATAGACGCCTTGCAGTAGCTGTGCATGGGCGCCGCCATAACCGATCTTCAGCTTTTGTTTCCTTTTATTACATTTACTTCGCTTCATCATTAGCAGAGCGGGGCAGATTATTGCTATGTTAGGTTCTACTGTGTCCTTCTCCACAGCATTGGTCTTTGGGGAGGTTCCGCAACGCCCGCTTTAGTAGCTCGGCATGTGGGAAAGACAAGGAAGGTTAGCAATGGAGGCTGTATTTTGGCGCGTGTGTAAAGCGTCGCTTTACACTCACAATGCTGAAGGGATATCGTACTGCTATAAACGCTTGGCGCATTTTCGTAACACGTCCGCTCGGTGGCCCTCGCGATGCTATCAGCCTCACGCCCCTTGACAAACTTCACACTTCGCGTTCCTTACAAGTACTGCAAACCAATGGTGCTCAATCGTGCAAGGCAGTTGCCACGAGCGACTGCTCCGCTGTCATTTACTTCCGAAAGCCGCTCATTTCAGTACCGCCGAGATTTGCTATCAAGGGCTGCACGGAGCATGGGCCTCGTGCATTGGCGCATCGGATGCGCAAAAAGGGCGTCGTTCGAAAACGATGCTTTTCCGTTGCCGTGCGAGCGGTTTCGCTAGGACTGTTATCCGCTTGTACTTGCTCGCGTGCAGACGACAGGAAAAAGCCGTTTCAGAACGACGCTCTTATGTGGAGCTTGCGAACTGATGGATCTAAGAACGCTTTATAAAATGACATCACACTAAAAAAAAACAAAAAAAACATTGATGCATTTTTATTTAAACAAAATATTGATGCTTCATGGCGAGGTTTGCAAAAACCCAACCTAACAAACAGTAAAAAAAATCTGTATAATATTAAGCCATGAATTAGAAAGAACAAGGATTATACAAGACCTAAGAAATATCAAGGCCGTAGTGTTGTTTCCTAGTCCAGGCCGGCGCAGGAAGGCAGGGCGATGACACGAATACTGCGTCAGTGTTAAGATGTATTCATTCTTTGGGGGCCCCAGCGGCACAATGCTCTGGTGTCCGATCTGAGCCCATCGCTGGCGTGCGGCAGCGAAACCTTAGCGGAAGCTGGTTATTGTAGCTAATCTTGGTTTATACACCATTCTCTTTCTCAACGTGAGGAATGCTTGTAAGGCAGCGTCCTTGTTGCTAAGTGCACATCTTATATCTTCATTTTTCTTTTCTCATTTCGTAGCCAAAGTGGACGTTTGAAACAAATATTGACAAATTCAAGCTGGAAGTATGTCCAAAACACATTCCTTTTTTCTTTCCCTCTATCTTGACCATTTTATAAAAGGGCTTCTACCCAGTGCCCTTTTGCATGTTCTACGTGTGGACAACTTTTTGTAGTTACGTAGTCAAAGCTATGGGTGCGACTGCGCTCGCGTATCTTGAGCGCCCATCAAATCTGTGCACGCGGACTTTTAACTTCTGAAATGCCACAGAAAGTTGTCCGCGCGCTATCCACGTGTTATGAAGCTACAAACTTGCGCGTTTTAAGGTGTGAATATGGCAGGCAAATCTATGATTTCGTAAATATTGGAATGGTGTATTAGTGACGTCCGCGACCAAAAACGTCGCTGTGTTCGGCTATCACGATTGACCGAATCACCGGCATAAAGCATTGTCAGAATGTCAACTTCGACGGTGCGGCTTTTAAAGCGCGATGGCTCCTAGCTTCGACTAAGCTTTTGAAACACATAATCTTACTTGTCACATGTGAAGGTAAGTAGCCGGGATCAGAACTCGTGACGTCACGGCGAGGCAAATCCTTGTCGTGCTTTCACGGATCGAAACCCTAAGAGGGCGCCACAAAGACATCTCGGCGTTGGATCCGGGAAAAGTAGCGCCATTGCCTTCCCTGACTGATTGCAGGTCACGAACTTATATTAACATGCAGAAGACCAAACCCTCGCAACGCGATTGGCTGATCGGTCTCTGTTGCCATGGCAATCGCCATTTCGGTCGTTTATAATTTTCGAAGTTTCGAAAGAATCGATCTGAACCAGCCGCGCCAGGATCACTAAGAAGCACCATCGCAGTGAAAGCGTTCCTCGCCAGTATAAGTACAGTTGGCACTGCTTATGCAAGCAATTTATCGATCATGCTTATCTACACACTCTCTTATAATGTAATTGATCGTCAAGGAAGAAAACATTTTTTCGGTGCCTCCAAGCATAGGCGCTCCATGTAGTCAAGGTGCGAAGATGCGTCCTTGTTTAGCTGGTGTGTGGATAGCAAAATGTCTGTATACAAAAAATTTCTTTATAAAGAACCTGTCACCCCGATTTCTAATCAGCTCACTAAGATGGAGAAGTCAAGAAGGAACTACTCACACCATGAATCAAAATTGCGACCAAACAGGGGCTTGGTGCAACTTTTGCAGTATCTAGTGAACGCACAACTTATAAAACAGAAGTATAGGCAAGTAGCTCCCAGGTTAGAACAGTGCCACTAGAGAGCAAAATAAGGAAGTTTCCGAAAAAAGAGGACCGGGATTTTCAGCCCGGGTAAATAAAATATGCATCGCAGAAGGCTCAAACTCAGAGGATGTGACACAAGCGGTTGGGATAGATAGATGTGAAAGCTTGAAAACGCAAGATTACCTAAAATTTAAAAAAAAAAATATATATATATATATATATTGAGAAATTTGATCTTTTTTCTTTAGTCAACGTCTAACAAAGCAGAATATCATCAAAACATGAACTGGCATTGTGAACGCATGTGGGATTTATATCAGTGAAAAACACTTGTCAGCAAGAAATATAAAAAAAATTCGTTTCTGCTGAGAAGCTTTTTTCTTTTTTTTACTGAAATAGGTCTTACAGGAGCTCACAGTGTTGCTTGTTTTGGCGATGTTAGGCTTAGGTGAACGTCGGCTCAGAAAATATCTTCGTCTTTCTCAATTATCTTTTGATCCAGGTAACGTTATGTTTTCAAACTTCCGCGTTCTTTCCCAGCCGCTATCACATCCTCACGGCGTTTGAGCTTTATTTGATGCATAGTTTACCTTTTCGGGCGGAAAAAACACGGCTCTCTTTTGAAAAAAACTAAAACGTGTCCCAGAAAAAAAAGATGTACCGCGAAAATAAATTATGTTTTGCCGAACGCTCATTTTGTCCCCAAATGTAACGATAGAGATCCGAGACAGATGCCAAAGTTTCAGCAGTAACCGTTACCTTATGCAAAAGTTATGTGGATTCCAGAACTCTTCAGTGGGAAAATTGGGCGGCCCATTTTCGGCTGTTTTTGGTAACTGGCGCCATGAGCCATAGAGCTCCATGCATTCGAGAGCTCAGTCTGCCGCCATTTCCCAAATGAACATTTCAGAAAATCACTTCTAACTTTTTTATAAGATAAGGGTTAGTGCTGAAACCTTGGCATCTGGTTCGGACATCTAGTGCTAATTTTGGGTGGAGAATTATCAAAAACAAATATTCGTCTACTTTACAATTCATTTTTATCGAGCAGAAAACTTTTTTTTTTTCTAAATTCGAACTGAAACTGCATTATCATTCATATATTTCCTTAAAATCATTAATCATCACGGTTATCCTGCTCACCGCCAATCTCTTTCTGGGAGTTTTTGTGTTCTCCACACCTCCTGGGGGCGGGTTTGCAAACCACTATTCAGACGAAGAGAAGGCGGATATAAGACAAAGGAAGTGCAAAACTGCCGCTTTATTTCTATTTTTCGAGAAAATTCTCTAGACTTAATTTAATTTCTTGAAAATATAATTTTGCCTTTATTTTGCAAAATGGCGTTTGCGCTTTTAGTTTCGGGTACGTATGCATTTGGAACTTGAGTTTTGTGAGGCGTGCCAAATGTGCTGGTCCAAACAGCCGCACCGCCGCACATTAAACCTTAGATAATTTCGAATGTGGCTGGAACTTCGAATCTATTCGGAAATCAGAGCTGCTTCTACGTTATCTAAGCCACCATAATCTACGTCTAAACTGGCTCGTATCTCTTGCCGCCCGTTGGCCGCTTCCGGCAGCGACGGACACCGGGCGAAGAAGATGTAGCTCGAGATCGGCGGCAAACAGCCCGTGGCCCAAGCCCACGCGGAGCACCCGACGTGCATGCGCAAACACGAGCATGTAACTCGTTTATTCCAGACAAATTCTGCGCCATCTATGAAGAAAAGAGTACAAATAAATAGCGGTTGAATCCCCCTTAAATCGTCTTCGCTTGGCCTCCAATATCTCGAATATCAAGAATATATTTCAATTTGGTGCATGGAGGCTGCAGAATATCATTTAGAAAGTACAACTAAAGTACCACTCGTCCGGAGTGGGACGTCATAAAAGGAGTTTTCGGAATCTCCACTTTCGCTCATCCTCTGCGCCTATCAAAGCTATGCACGCGCACTCTTGCTATTTTCAATAAGTTCAGAGAATGACGTCACGACTGGTGCCAGTGCGGAAAAAATATACCTGGCAAGCCCGAAATTGCACGCGCTACCCACACGAGCAACAGAGCGCCTATCGGCCAAAAGATCCTCTAATGACCTAACGACTGGTTAACCACTTTCCGTGTTTTCTCTCGTTTAGTTACATATTCGAGAAAAACGACCGTAATATTCAGATTCCCGGGATGGTACGCTGCTAGAATCAACCTCCATCCTATCTTTCGAAAGAAGCGTTCCAGCTTTCCCTTATAGACCGGCGAGCAGTTCGCGCTTTCGACTTTTCTGTCGCTTCCTCCCCTCTCCCCTTCTACCCTGTACATGGTTGCCTGTTTCCTCCTACCCCATAGTGAGAAGGATATATTGCCTTGCAGAATCTCAAGTATGGTCGTCGCCCTTTAAAGGAGCTGTGCAACGATTTTAACGTTGAAAGGATTGGCGTTTTCTACTTTTGAAATTGTTCACCTTGTCACAAAGGGCAGAAAACACACCTCCTTCCTTCGAAATGTTGCGATTCCGCCGCGTAATCGTGATGCAAAAATTAGAATATTCCTCGACCTGTAGCCGCAAGTGGCGGCCTTGAGAAACACACGGCATGACGTCAATGGGGGAGAAAGATAGCAAGTTGTGCGAATACCTGCTCAATAAAAGGTAACTTTTCTATAAATCCTGTCGTTCCAACATGAATATAAATGCGTCAAAAACCTGGTATCATCGACAAAACTTTTATTATACAGAGTTTTAGTGGCGCCATCTAACCTAGGTCCACAAAATCGTCAGCAGCGGAACAGCCGCCAGAAACCGGAGGGGAGGGGGACAGGGCCGGACGGGTTTGGCCGGACCCGGATGAGACTTTTCTCCTTTCACCATATTGTTCGCGCTGCGCCCGCCAGCACGTGGTCACGCGGTCGCGAGCGGATGAGTTCTCGCTGCTCACTAATGGCTCTAAAGAGAGAGCTTCACCGAAACCCCGCGCCTTCCGCATTGACGCCACAGCGCACGTGACTCGGAAGTTAGTGAAGCAATTGAGAGGCGCCGAAAACCTCAACCTTTGTTCATTTTTAAAATAAGAACTAGGACATGCAAGCAAAAGCTGTGTTTTGTTCTTTGCTTCGGAAAGTTCGAGACACCAACTCCCACATTAGTTAAGCAAAGCACTGAAACTGTTGCACAGCTCCTTTAAGTCATGGCACAAGCGCGTGAGCCTAGATCGGCGAAATACTCTTTTATGTACGAGAATTCGCGCGCAGAACGCACTTTCTCAGGGCGGCACACTTGCCCATGTGCCTTTGTAAGCGTTACATATGTTTTTGAGATGGATTTAGAAACCTCAAAGCTCGCGCAGCCTGTAGCCGGAAGCAGAAAAGAAAGAAGCCCTGTAACGCCGAATTAGAGCGCAGCTCTTGAGAAGGAGGATGGAAGGGTACTAAGGGGAAGGTATACCCCTCCTCCCTCTTCCTCACCTCGCCATCCTACCCGCTACTCCTCCTCCCCTCCCCTCCTCCCTCCTCCTCCTCCCCTCCTCCTCCTTCCCCCGTAGCCTCCTTAAGGTCACGTGAACCTCCCTGAGGTCACGTGACCCCCGTGACGTCACGGGGGTCACGTGACCTCACGGTTACGCCGGAACCGACGGCTACGGCGACGCTGCTCAAGCCGGAAACGGGCGCCTAAGAGTTGCCCTCTAAAAAACACCTCTAGAAAATGCACATGATAGACTATTGAATATGAGTTAACGACACCACCGCACGACGGAAATTGCTCGCGGCGGAGCAATAGTGCGCTGAAAGAAACGCAATTCATCACTGCCACATGGAGGTTAGCGAAAAAGATAACGGGAATACACCACTACATGGAGCCCATTTAATGGGTTTTAGCGGACTGTTTTTTTTTATTTCACGGAAGCGCAAACTTAATTTATTTCGTAACGACACTGTACCGAAGATATATATATATATACAGAGTATATATATATATATATATATATATATATAGATATATACAAATACATTTTACACTGCAAGGCGGCACTATAACTTATATTTATGCTCTAATTAAATTTCTGGGGCGCTTGAAAATAGGAGCTGAAAAATTTGGGTTTTTTTGTCCTTAGAAATGGACAACGAGACGAGAATGAACGCATAATCAAATAGAAATGCAATTCCGCGAATGTGATAATTTTTTTTTACTCTTTCGAATGCAATTACTTTGTCGCCAATAAGTTTAGTAGTTTCCGCGAATAAGGGCCACAATATCGCCATGGGAAAGGCATGGGCTCCTCTGCTGGGATATCCTCTTAAGGCTGAGGTCCAGCGACGGCCATCGTGAAGAATTTTCAGGGTCAGCCCCTAGATGACGGCACCAATTCGTGTGGCTGAAAAACTGTGGTAGGGATCGTGGTACCGATGTTCTTATAAGCTCTTAGTATCCCCCTTTTCGCTTGTCCCGCGTGCACGTTGCACGTTTACCGCTTGTTCTTGCCCGCGTCACGGGCAACAGCACGCGGTAAACGCACTCCGTGGGCTTGGTGGCAGCACAACCCTCAACAAGCTAAGCAACCCTTTTTACTTCACGCTACAGGTCGTAGGAGTTCTACTGGGAAACCAACCGGCACCGTAGGGCAGCTGTCAGACTACGCACGCAGAATGGAGTTACGGGGTTCGGGTCCGAATCTTCTTTCCTGGCCGATCGCTGCATCATCGTCAAGCTATTTGTGTCCTTCGTCTCCATGTCCTGGTTTCTGTGGTCATTTGCGGCGTCGCATCACGTGGATCGTCTAGAAGCTATAAAAGCGCCCACGGTTTCGGACTTCATCAGTGGGCTCGACGGCAGCACATCCGGCAACATGCTAAGCAACTCTTTTTACTTCACACTACAGGTTAGTGAATATTTACCTTGTTATGGTTATTGAAGTGATGACCACTTTTAGCGCTGCTGCCTTGGCAACCACGTGTGAAACGCATGGTGAATTTTGTTATTTCTGTCATTTTGCGGCTGCGAAACTTGCTTGTCTGTGGTGATGTTGAGGGGAATATGGGTCCCACCGACACTGGGATTTGTTGGAACGTCTGGCCGCTCAGAGCAAGCTAACCGATACTATTCCGAATGTACTCTCCAACCAAGATGAAGTAAAAAAGAAAATGTCTGGGCTAAATGACCGGATGAATGGACTAAAGCGACAGGTAAACAGTTTGAATGCGGAAACCAATCAAGTAAAAGGCATGGAAACAACGATATCAAGGTTCGACAACCAATCATCCTCACTCATATGTAAAATAGACGACTTCGAAAACAGAATTCGCAGAAATAATTTGATAATATTTGGTTTAGACGAGCCAAATGCTGAAAAGTAGAAAGAGCATCAAATGAGAGTAAAAGACGAAGTTTATTTTTACAAAACCTGGGAATGACCATTACCGGGATTGAAAGATGTCATAGGTTTGGCCGAAAACTTGAAAACAAATTACGCCCTATAATATTGAAGTTCATCGATTATCGAGAAAAACATCGGTATTACAGTCCTCGAATAAACTAAAAGGTTCTCAGATATTGATCTCCAAACACGTTTCGATTAGAATTCGCGACATCCGAAAACAGTTGTGGAAAAGTGCGACTGAAGAAAAAAAGAAAAAAAAATGCTCAAAAGGTTAAACCAATTTATAACAAGGTGGGTGCTGACGGTGTACTTTCTGGCTGGGAGGAAGGAAAGGTCCCGCTTTAAGATAAACAAACAGTATAACTGACGGTATAGAATTTGCTCTCCATCACTGCGTATATTAAAAGTAAATTGTAGAAGCATCCTTAACAAGGCCACCCAGTTGGAGGGAATGTTGCTCTGTCATGACCCTGATACCACCATTTTAACAGGAACGTGGTTAAACGATACAATATACGACAATGAATTTGTTCCTACTGGATACAGTGCACTACAAAAAAACCGTGGAAGTATATGTGGTCGTGTGTGTAATATTTTAAAAAAAAACGTCCTAAATATAATGATCATGCCTAAAATACCTTATATCGAACGCGTCTTTTGCAAAGCGTACCAAGGCAAATATACATTATTTCCGCTTTTGTAGTCCTCCTGGGTCTTCTATTTTGTTCTCGATAGTTTAAGTGTGTATATCGGTAAACACGTGGAAGCCTGGCGTTCGGGTTATTCTGACAGAAGATATTAATTTACTAACTTTTGAATGGTCCACTTTTTCACTCAAACAGAACGTAGCCGTATGTTGTTTTGACTTCGTCACTCAGCTCCTCTCCTCTCCAAAGTTCCTTGAGCACCGTGAGGGGTCCTCGCACATGTCGCCCGTAGATTAGTTTAAACGGTGAATATCCAAGGCTAGATTGGGGTATCGCCCGAGAGGCAAACAGGAGTGGGGCAAGGTACCGATCCCAGGACATAGGCTCTTCCTTACTGAGTTTTCGCAGCATCTGCTTCAAGGACCCACTGAAATGTACAAACATCCCGTTATACATCGGGTGGTAGGGCGTCGTACTTATATGTTTCATGTTTCATTGCTGACAGGTCATTAACGCCTCTCATCAATTCAGAGGTAAAACAGATACCTCTATCACAAAGAATTTCGCGAGGAAACGCAATCCAGGAGAACATTTCTATGAGTCCCTCGGCGACTGTCGCAGTGTCGATGGTTCGTAGCTCCACGGCATCAGGGTAGCGCGTGGAAACGTCGACCCGAGTGAGAATGCACCAGTTACCTTTGGTTGAGGTTGGCAACAGGGGACAAACAATGTCTACTGCTACGCGCTCAAAAGGCGTGTCTATCACAGACATACGACGAAGGGAGCTTTTCCCACTTTGCCCTTTGGAAAGGTTCTTTGGCAAGCGTTGCACGACTTGACGTGTCAATGTTCTTCTTTTTGTATGTGGGGACACTCTTGGTGGGGACGCTCTGAAGGCCGAACACCTTCAGAGCGTCCCCACCAAGGCACATACTAAATGCCGTAGCCCACTTTTTCTAGGCCTATTATATCCAGTGGCGATGTTTTCGAAGCGCTTCAGATACGCATCTAAGTCATCCCGTCTCTTACCTAATTGGAGGCATCATCCTGGCAGGGGGGGGGGGGTTATGACCATGGAGGGACCTTCTTCCGCTCGTCTATCACCTGCAGCAGACCTTTCTTGTACATTAATGGCTTCTTCCAGCCTTATACGGAGCTGTATCGCTCGTTCATCTGCTTCTGCACGCATCCTGCTAGCCTCACGTTCAGCTGCACGCTTCTCACGTGCGTATTTATCAACCTCTGCCGCTCATGCCTTTTCCTCCTCCACCCAGGCTCTCAGCTCAACATCTCGCAAATCCAACTTCTCTCCCTTTTTAAACAATGCTCAAACAGTCTTGTCCTGTCGCGGACGCCAATTTGCCAAAGATTCGTGGGGATGTTGTGTCTTGATAAATAAGAACGAGAACGTTTGCTTTGAGCAATGTTTAAAGAAAGAAGAGATAAACAAAAATATTTACAACAACTGTATCAGTAATAGTTACACAAACATACTTCCAGCAGTGGCATCAATAGAGGTTACTCACGCGGACTTCACAGATCTTCATCTCAATAGAAAAAAATGTTGATGGCATACGTTAGTCTTTGAAGTCTTCCGTCGTTGCGATGGTGAAGATGGCTGAGAAGGTGGAATTTTGGGTTCGGGGCCTTGAGAAGCCCGGACGAACCAATCGAGGGCGGTGGGCAGGCTGACGGGTCCCTGAGTTCTCGGCCTTGTGAAACCAGGAGGAACTCAGCAGTAGCGGTGGCCGAGTATGCGGAGTCCTGAGTTCCGAGCCTAGTCGAACCAGGACTGTACCAGGACGAACCCATCGGTCAGCGAGCTCCTCGGGTCACTCGTCGTCTTCTCCCTTTTTTCCATTCTTCCCCGCTTGTCCTTTTTTTCAGGCCGTCGACAGTTTATCTCGTGACACGCGGGGCCGTGTCATGGCGGAAACATCTGTAGCTCGGTGATGGTTCTCGGCCGCGCACATGACAGAAATCATTTCTGTGTTGAAATTTGAAAGATGTGTTGTCCCGTCCCCCGTCTTTATGCATAACACTCTTTCTAAAGTTATATTTCAAAACACCGCGACATGGTGCACGGATTGGCAGATGACAATTAACTTTGATAAAACGGTTTTTTTTTTGAGAATTACTAACAAAAAACACCATTTAAATTTCATTCACAATTATATTATTATTTCCCTATCAGAATTCTCACATTATCAATACCTTGGACTATGAATCACACATAATCTTACTTGGACAATGGAAATCGATTGCGTAACATCTAATGCTCTCCGGAAGATTTTTTTCCTTCTTAGAAGAACGTCAAAACTTTACCCCGCTTTCTTACATGCTCTGCATACATATAAAACTATAGTCCTGCCAGCATTAGACGATGCTTCGATTATTTGGGATTCTTTCATTAGGATTTACATTAGAAAACTTGATTGAGTACAAAAAAGTCCGCTTTATTTATAATGACTTTGGGAGTTCTTCCATAACCGAACTTTTAACCAGAGCTAATTAATGTCCTTATCTAAAAGAAATCGGCATTCTCGACTACATTTTTGTGCCAATTAAGTAATGGCCATTATAAGGTAGACCTGTCCGAATTAACAACCTTCTCATCAGGATATCTACTCAACAAAGGAATGATCTGACAGTGACTCCTTTTCAATCGCGTTATAATTGCTTCCTGTAATCCTTTTTTTTTCTGCGAACAATAACTGAGCAGAAGGACCTCGCTATGAGAGTTGTTATGCAGCCGTTATTGTATTTATTAGCATCTAATGTAAGTTACCTCCTTTGGTACTGTATTTTTTATGTGCACAATAAGTTGTTTTGATTTTTTTTCAATTGTACGAAACCTTGTTTCCATTTATTTTTCTGTTTGCCCTAATGTTGTATTGTTTATTATTGTACCCACCTGGGAGGTCCCCATCACGGGATCGCAGTGTTAATAAATAAATAAACAAATGCCAGTGCTACCCTGTTTGCTTGGATTCTAAGCAAACCCCGCTAACCCAGCTAGTCCAGCCAGCTCATCTATCGTAGGATGCCAAGCTGGGTATCTTTTACGATACCATATGGGCTTCGAACTTGTGCCGCTGTGATTTCCATGCGCTCTCGTGAAAAATATCCGCAAGTTGGAAAATATCTTGCAGGCTTGAATTATTGTTTTTTTTTAATTACAAAAAAAAAGAACAAGATACTCGCACAAACGTTCAGCAGGTTTCCATTTTCAAGACACGGGTTGACAAGGGCGTCTGCCGGAAAGCTGGCGGGGTTTGGCATTTGATTGATTCTACCACTATTATACAAATTGAAATACGATTGTATGTTACAAAATACTGCTTCGCAGGACGGCACAGCACATTGGTTAAAAGAAATACTTACATAAAGGTGCGCCTACAGACAACGGTATTCCTGGAGGTGCCGATAAGGTGTAACTTGGTTGTTTGAGTAGATCGTTCCCATAACTTTGACAAGTATATTCGATACTTCGCAGTGCCTTTGCGCATGGATATGATATTGCAATCAGGGTGAAAAAGGTATCTGCTAAAACTTCGTAATGTCATAAATGTTTTTTTTAATGTAATGGTCTATAGCGTTTGAGCAGCTAGATTAAATACACTATTATCTTCCCGAGAAATTGTCTTCGTCGTGATTTCTAGTCAACCCGTTTCGTAGAAGGCGATATCGGAGACTTCATACCATACAAGTTCATGGAACCTCAACTGCAAACAGAAGACTGAAAATTATAGCCCTTTTTGTTCTCTGGTCCTCTCCTAGTTCTTGGTGTAACATACCAGCTATCAATCAATGAATCATGTGTTTTCTTGTTACCCCAAGAAGCTGGTAGGCGTTAGGAGGGGTGCACGCATATCAGAATAGAAAAAATATAACTTGCGAAAAAACATAAAAATATACACTTTACCTTTTCCAAATGAGTGAAGACGTCCGCGTCGGAGTTATTAAAAGGTCATGCAACGTTATTGGGTTGAAAGGTTCTTTACTTTGCAGAGGCGTACTGGTCCTAGTAGGACCCAAGTAAGTATAGTCGCACAGACCGCCACTGATTCAGAAACTTCCCTGTCGCGTTAAAATTGCGAGGATAAAAGGGGAATATTTATTTCAGTCTTGCCTTTGCAAAGCTTGATGACGTATGTGGGGTCGAAACCACCCGCCTGACGACAATCGAGCCCGGCGCATAAATTGGATACAGGAACAGCGGGAGCACTTGACTTCTGCTCGTAACAATTGTGGGGATCTGTCCTACTGCTCACGCTCCAGAAAGACACGCAAGGCAAGGCATAAGAAAAACACCTTTACTGGTCACCGGCCAGGTTTTGAGTGTCCGCCGCCGAGGCTCTCGTGAGTCACGCACGCGATCATTCGAGACCTCGCGCTTGAGCTCGCGGCCGTGGCTGCTGTCTCTTGTCGGTGACACGCTCCTCCCAGTCATTGCGGCGCGTCACTGCGCACCTTGTTGGTCGCTTGACACGTTCTCCTCCCCCCCCCCCCCCCGTCCCCCGAGTTAGGAATTGTTCTCAAAATCGCTCGTTGTCGTTAATATCTAGGACGATAACCACAGCGTTTGCTGGTGACGGGTCTGCGTGGAATGAGAGGCGCAGGAAAACAGGACCATAGCCTCCTCTACACTCACAAAGCCCGGCAGTTCGACGACAGAGTCATGGAGTACCCGGTCGCAGATTAGGAGCGCGAGCATCTGGTAGCACAGAGAATTTCTAGGGGAACCTGGACGTCAGCGCACAGCTTTTTCAGCAGCGAGGTCCCCAAACATTGTTCGCAAACCCGACGAGAGAAGAAGCTGTAGCCCAACGAACGCGAGGAGCACGAGCGGACATTACATCGCTCGGGAGAAGTCTGTTTCGGCTTCTCGCCGCAGCGGGGCGCCCGTCACGTGGCTCTCATTTTATCCGTTGTCTGCCACTCTAACTTTTCCATTTCGGCGGCCGCTTTTGTGGCGATCTGCTAGGCTTTGTCAGTATAGAGGAAGCTATGGCAGAACGGATCCTCCTGATATAACTGCAATGGCGCGTGAAAGATCGTCCCCCCTCATCCTTTCGAGGTCTAATTAGGCTGCCCTTGCGGCGGCTCCCGACTCCCGTAAGCGATGAAGGGCCACAGCTCTTTGGCTACGAGGGTGAATGTCTGGTACCCCACAGAAACGGCACAGACGTCGGCGCTCGTCCTCCGTGTAGCTTTGTGGTGGGTTCGCCGGACGGAGGGTGTTCATCGTGAAACCTCTGAGAAGTTCGGGCACATGGGCGTCCATGATGACTGTGAAGGGGCGCGGCTGGTCCTGCCAAGCGAAGCTGGACGACCAGGCCACTGGGTGTCCCTGGTCGTCGAAAGTGCACCAGGTGGCCGTAGAGGGCCGGTATGATCGTCTTGTCCGTTGTCCGTTCCCTCGGCTGGTAGTGGCGCCTGGGTCGCCAGTGCCGGGGCTGTGATGGGGATCGTTTTGCAGTCTGATTGTAGATGGGAACTGCGGAAATCAATAAAGAAAACAGGATGTCAGTAATGTTTATTAACAAGAAAGGCAGACATCTTATACATAAAAACGACAATAGCTGAGCTATGGTTGCGAGAACAGTCAAATATATACCACTCAAAATTGCGCGCAATCAACCAAAATATCCGGTAAGCTACTAGTTCTCGGCTAAACCTATTGCAAACTTCTTCCTAAAATCTTCGTCTTCGTCACCGACATTGAAATATTCGAGGGTGCCGACTGTAATGAAAGTATCAGCCAGATCAGCAACACTTTCCACCTGCGAGAGAAGTTCAGCAGCCGAATCATAATACTCTTTGACGTCGGTGACATGAACAGGTCCCGTGTGTCCACCAGACTCCCAATCGGCGAGAGTGTACGCGAGGCATGAAGCTTTCTCACTTACTCTATACGGATCGTCTCACCTATTAGCCAGAGATGCCGTGAAACCTCTGGCGGCGTTACTGAGTGTATGTGTCCGGCGCAGCATTAGTGAAATTACATGTTCCGGTGACCTCGGTTGAACTGTTCACCCTGCTGCATTAGGCGACATCCAAACTCTCCCGGGCATCACGAACAATGTCCCTGAGTCTGCGCTGTAAATTTCCTGCAAATTGGCCGTAGGAGCTGAGCAGCACCTGGATCGTTAGTGGAGAAATTTCATTCCAGTGGGGAAGTCAGCTCCTTGCCGAAATGAAGGCGCGCAGACGTAAATCCGGTAGATCAGTTAAACCTGGTTGGAGTTGCGAACGCAAGTTCCCGAAGCTTCGCATCCCAAACATGGTGGCGCTCGGTGTGAGCGATCAACATTGACTTCAGTTACCCTCTCAGTTACTGAGAGGGTAAACCTCTCGGTTTACCCTTTCAGTTATGTTTGCTTGCGGGTGGCAGGGAGGTGTCCACATGTGTTGTATGCCCCATGCGGCACACTAGTCTTGGAACACCCTTGGCGAAATAGGCAGCGTTGTCGCTAATCAATTTCGCCGGAAATCTGAAGCGTGTGAGCGTCTCCATCAGACAAGACCAGATTTTTTGGACGTCAGCGATCGGAATGCAAATAGCATCACCAACTTGCGAAAGTGATCCGTGACAACACACAGGTACTGGTTGCTACGAGGGCTGCGTGGGAAAGTGCCCATGGCATCCACGGCAACGCATTCCCATGGGGCTCGACTCACAACTGGCTGCATCAGACCAGGGGGTTGACCTCCACGCGGTTCGGCTTTCTGACAAACCGGACATGACCGAGCGTACCTCAACACGTCATGACGAATGTCTGGCCAAGTAGCAGTGCGGCTTAACTTTTAAAAGACTTACAGCCACTACTGTAAGCGGCCAAGGCGGAGTCATCGTACTATTCAACAAAAGCCGTGCGAAGTCGGCGAGGTATCACGGCTCGGAATGGAGCATCTGTGGGATCACACTCCTCGTCGTCTATCTGAGGTATATTCCGCAGTAAGAGACCATCCTCAGCGAGCACGTACGAGTCGAAGCCCATGTCAACTGCTCCGCTGTCACGTCTGTCTTGTGTAGTCAAACCATTCGGATACTCTAAGACAAAGCCCATTGTTTTGTTGTGCTGTCCGAAGGTCGTTTCGAATGATCAGAGCGCCCCATCGGGAGTCATCATATATCGCAATTACGATGTTTGGAACCTCGCGAACGTGTTGTTTACCTAGCGGGGCGCTTTACAAAGCGTCTCCAACTTTGTTTTGCGTGCCGGGTTTGTGCACGATTGTGTAATCATATTTCTGAAACCTGAGTGGCCATCGTGCGAAGCGTCCTGCTGGATTCTGTAGCTTTTGTAACCAGGACAAGGAGGCATTATCCGACTGGATTACGAAACGTGCGCCATCGAAGTACATGTTAAATTTCTGCAGGACGAGAATAATATCTAGGCATCTCGATCCAGCTCGCAGACGTTATAATTTCGTTGTGCTGGCATCAGTTTATGGCTGGCAAACTCTGCAGGCCTTAGGACACCATCACATTTTTGCAGCAATTAAGCACCCAAGCCATAGCCGCTCGCGTCCGTTTGCAGAACGAACGGACGATTGCAGTTTGGGACCTTCAAGCCGGTTTCACATGCAGCGATTCCGCGGTCGAAATCACTGGCGCTACCGGTGCGGCGACACGGATTGCGAGGTTTCATTTCACATGAGCGTTTTCTGCCGTTGCGATGGCAAATGTTGTTTGCAGCAAGCAGATGCGCACAGACGGTTACAGCGGCTTCTAACAATAATTTTAATGTCTTAGTTTTCTGCTTTCCCTTTGATTTCACATTGATAAAACGAAAAAGCGTTTAAAATACTAAATGAACCTTGGTCTTATTTTTTTTTCTCAAACTTCGTTGCCGCGGAGGATGAAACCTCGTATCATCCTCGGCAGCGTCACAGGCAGCGCCTTCCTCGGATGTAAAGACTCCAATTGAAATGGCCGACCCGAACCTCCCGTATTAGTGCAGTGGTTTCATACCGGTCTTGTCGATCACTTTCACGGCCTCAGTCACGTCTACCCAGAGTCTCTCTTTGGTTCAATCGTTCCTAAATTTTTTGAGCTGCGCGTCCCAAAGAAGTTGATGCTTAGACACTTCTCTGATAAGCAGTTCATTGAACTGGGCGCGATACATTTTGTCTTACTTGGTGTGACAATCTGTGTTGGAAAAGACGCGCCAATTTCGCTCAATTATTCTTTCTTCTTTTTTTTTTCACTAGCGCTAGCAGAACCCGCTTTCGATTAGCGTCTCTTGCGCTCGCTACAGTTGGTAATCAGGCGAGGAAAGTAAAAAGAGCCGCGTAATTCATTGAGAAAACAATTTCGGAGGAAGGGGCCAGCAAACTTCCTCCTCCATAATCTCCTGAACAGTTCCGACGCGACTGCTAAAGAAAAGAAGCTCGACCCGAAGTAAGAAAGAAATCGCAAACCAGTCGCTTGCGTACTTTCTCTCCTTGCCGTCTGTTTCAAGAACGTGAAAACGCCACCATCCTACGCGCCAGCTTTCCGGCATTGTTTCTGCTTCTGTCACGTGAGTTTTTGCCGCTTTGTGAGTGGCCAGCGCGGAAGCTGCCCTCTACCGTGGCGAAAAATTTCCAACCTGGTGACACCGTGCTGCTCAGCCGATGCGGCTGGCCAGAGCGCCGCGATGGCAGAAATTGCGCCGCTTTAAGGCCAAAATCGCTGCAAGTAAAACCCGCTTCAGTGATGCTGTGTAGGAAATGGCTTTGGACAGCTAACTTCGGCAATGGCTTTGAACAGCATTTTGTTGTGACTCCGTTCAACACAACTTCACACCCTTGGCAGCAGTTCATTTAGGGGCCACGTTATTTCTGCACAGTAAGGAATAAACAGGCGATAAAATCCAACCATCCCAAGGAACCTCTGTGGGCTCTTTGCATCATGTGGGGGCGGAAATTCAGTTATAGCTTCCAGTTTGTCCTCGTTGGGAAGAAGAGTACCGTTATCACTTACAAAGCTGAGGAGGTTGATCTTAGACGTTGCAAGCTGCATTTTTCCAGGATGAATAGTCAATCCAGCATTTTGCATGTGCTCGAGGATTATCTGAAGATTCTCCAGATGCTCTTCGATGGAACGTGAAAATACTACTGCGTTATTCATGTATGCAATGGAGTAGTTGTGGCGCGCATCTCTAATTACGACGTCCATCATACGTTGAAACGTGGCAGGAGAGTTGTTCAAGCCAAATGGCATGCGCACAAACTCGTACAATATTCTGTAGCATGTGAATGCTGCTTTCTCGTTGTGAGAGGGCTCCAACTATCTCTGGAAAAAACCGCGACTGCAGTCAGAAGTCCTAAAGAAGCTTGTGTTTCCCAAATTGTGGATGAACGATTAAATCGAAGGATACGGGTACGTATCACGAAGGGTTACCCCGTTCAGGCGCCGATAGTCGGCGCAAAGTCGAGCCGTTCCATCATTCTTAGAGGCAAGGACGATCAGAAAGCCCAAGGGCTCTGTGACTCACGTACGGCACCCATGTCGATCATCTCTTGGAGCGCTTTGTCCAGCAGGTTTCGCTTCTGAACACTGATCGGTCGGGGGTTGCAGCATAGAGGCCATGTATTCGCGGTGACAACTGATTGTTTTAGAATGCCAGTTCTGCCGGGGTTCTCAGTAAACATCGTGGAAAACTCCTTCAGGAGTCTTTGAAGACGCCGCTTTTGCTGGGCCGTAGCAGGACACTTCTGTAAAGAATCGCTTACCGCGCTTGGGTGAGCCGAAGGTGGCGATCTAGCGCCGACATTGCTGACGCTTATGATACAATTTTCGTGCCATGCAAGCGGGATGAATTTCGCGGGTTGACCAAATCGGTCGCCCTTATTCGGGAAGCCAAGAACCATGTTCTCACGGAAACTAACATCTCGACCTCACAATCATTGGTACTGTGAGACCAGGTCAAGAAAAGACACGCTGACGGCGTTTTTTTGTGTTTTCTCTAAACCGATTTGTAACTTCACTGCTTGACTAGGAAGCAATTCTGGTCTTGACGCTAGCTGTAAGCGCACTTTAGTCTGGCGCAGGTTAGCTTTCTGCTATGTGCAGCGTTCAATCAGATAGTCCCCAATAATGGGGTATCCACAAGAAGGAGAAATCCGCCACTTTCTCCGCGGAGCGCGCATCACGTGAGACTTACGTCATCCCTTTTTGACGCCTCGCGGCGCCGTTCTCCTCCGTGGCGGAGGCGCGGAGGCTTCGTCCTGTCAGCACGAAAGCTCCGCAGGTGCACGCGGCGGAGCCGAGGACGGAGTTTCCAGGGTTGTTGACGTCACGACATCCGTCCGCGGAGCTCTCCTTCGTGTGGATACCCCTTAAGCGACAAACTCGCACCGGTATTAATCAACGCTGCCACCGCCATTCCGAGCACCGTAACTGTCATACGAGGCTCATTTAACTGAGGGTCAGGCTGGATACGACAAAACATTGGAAGTTTTGTAGGGTTTTCAGTGCTCACCGTGGCGGGCGGGCCTTCAAGGGTCAGCGCCGTCGGCCGTGCTGGTTTTCCGAGACCGCCGGACGGTTGCCGAGCAGGTCAGTGCAGTCTCGGTGGAAGTGACCTTGTCGGCCGCAAACCGAAGCAGCGCACCGAGGTGCGGTGGTCTGGCTAGTGTGTGTCGGGCTGCTTGGGGCATGTCGTTGCGGCCTGTCGCCTCCCTCGTTGGGCCAGCGATCCTTCTCGCCGGAGCGAATCATGAGGGCTGTGGCATTAAGGCGGCGGTCCCGCGGTGGCCATCTTGAACAAGCCATTAGTTCAACCACTAGATGGCGGCACTCGTCCGTGTGGCTAAAAGACTGGCTCGTGGCAGTGATGTTCCTCCTCTGTTCTTAATTTCCTCCTTTCTGCTGCTCGCCCGTGCACGTTCAGGGCTCAGCGTGTGCTCCCGCTGACACAAATGCCACCAAAAGTGCCAGTGGTGCTAGAAATGCCCATCGACCCGATGGACAGTGCCTAGCTGTGCCTAGAGTCACTAAACAAAGCTACGCTTTCAGGGTACCGAAACTCCCAAACTACCCGTCTGAAGCGCGTCAGGCGCCGCCATCTTGGGTCCACGCGCAGATGGAGGAGTGACTGTAGCTGAGCCAAGCCGAGCTGTAGCCGTCGCCTGCGTCAGCTGCCGTGGCCGCAGCTGTGGCAGCGAATCAAGGGCGTGTTGTTCGTATCTCGACGTAAGAATAAAAAAGTGCTTGCTGAGTCACGGACTTCCGCGTGCGCGAGCAGTAAGCAGCAAAACATTAGCAGGCAGCGGATTGCTGGACCCAAGATGGTGGCGTTGAAAAAACGCGATGATGAGTGATATCGACTCACGTGACTGCCACTGTTCATTGATGCCGCAGCAAACCAGAACATCGTTGAATAGAGCGACTGTATTGTCGGCTAAGTGCCAAAGAAAAGTTTTGCGGTACTCTGAAAGCGTAGCTTTTTTAGTGACTCTAGCTATGCCTATAGACCTTTCCAAAAAAGAGCGTGTGGCCGGTGCCATCTTGACTGTGTGTGCGTATGGCGCGTGCTTTCCTCGCTTTCTGAAGCGACGAACAGCACGTGCGGAGCTGTAAAGACCGGCACGCGGGACTGTGATTTCGTATACATTAAAAAAGTCTATACTCCGTTTCACTTTATGTTGTACCGCAGCGAAGGCTAGAGCGCGAGCTCATAGCGTTGGCAGCTGCCCTTAATGCACGAGAGCTAGTGCCGCTGACATCTACCCCAGAGCAAGGAGCTCGCGCTTGTAGCCTTTCCTGCGGTACATCATAAGGTGAAATAGGGTATAATGCGTGCGTCATTGCACAAGTCACGTCGCAACCATCTGGCTGACTAAAGGTGTGACCAAGTGCCTGCGTTATTGGGCACGTGACGGCGCAGCCAATGGGAGAAGGAGGTGCCACGCCATAAGTGTATAAAATGAGCGCGCTGTCTCCCGCGCGTCACGCACCAAATCAGCCGAATAACTTCAACGCACGTCGAAAACATAAATCGAAAACTTTTCAAAAGGGACTACAATGCTTTCGCATTCCCACAGGTTATCAGCCTTAAGTGTTTGTGCTGAATTTCTTTTCTATTCTTTTGCAACAGCCCCTCAGACACATGTATGTCAGCAAATAAGGATTATTATTTTATTATTAACTCACGCACACTTGTTGTTGTAATATTTATTTGTATTTTTACAACATGTACACGGGAGAACCGCCAAGCGGTCCGGATCATCCAAAGTTCAGTGTGTCTTCACGTTCCTATGGCCGTCTGCATGTTAACGTTCAAATGGCAAAACACCGCAGACCGTCTTTTCTTTTCAAATGACAACGAACCGCTGAACACATAAAGGTATATGCACGCTGTCTTCACGATAATCAGAAACAAAAATAGTCGTAAGCCCTGATAAACTTAATGGATGTTCAGGCTGTATCGACTCTGTGTAAACAGTAAATACAAGGTGGTGTTGAACATTGTAATTGGTAGTAGCCGATTTACACGACGGACCGGATCGCGAGTTTCGTCCGCCGACCGTGTACCAGGTGACCGGCACGTCACCGATTCATGCGATCCGCACCTCGTCCGCGGACGCGCGGACTGATAAAGTTGAGCGCCTTTTTCAGTCGCGGATTTTTGGCGGGAGATTGACTTGGAAAGCGTTTAGTCTGGCAATGGTACATGGTTTTCTTGTTGTTTTGTTTCTGGACGATTAAAACAAAAATGGCGCATCATTGTGTTTTTGTGCTTTCGCTGGTTCATTTTGTCGCGTGATTCTTGGTTCCACGCGCGAAGGAAACTGCAGCAACTTTGTCCGGGTGACGCGACGCAGGTTCCGGTACTCCTCCGGGTCCGTGTGAAGAAGCTCCCGTCGAGACTCGTCTAGCACGCCGCGATAATTCTTGCACGTCCGATCAGGCTTTCACCGATCAAGACCTCTCTTGTGGCTGTGGTGTGCTTGAGTGTTGTGCACGAGCGCGGAGTGCGTGAAGGCATCTCCAAACGCCCCTCCGCGAGCCCAGAACTTTGTCGCTTCTACGCCGAACATTTCTTGAGCAGCACCATGCCTCTGCCACTCTCATGTTTTGGGCCAGTAAAGCTTGTGACGCGAAGGCTATCGGGGTGTTTTGCGTAGATCTGTACGCAACCGCGGCGTACGATTACTTATCGCGGTAGCAAACGTCGATTTCTCTCTTGGACAACGGTACCACGGTGCGATGTTGGAGTCTCGCGGCACTGAGGGGTGGCGAGTGCTCGCCGTCTACCTCGTGTGGATGCGCTTGGGAGACGGACGAACCGCAGACATGTCGTCACGTGATCAATCCGTCCGTGGATCAGTACGTCGTGTGAATCGGCCGCAGAAAACGCCGACTTCTTATGTCTGATTTACGTGATCCGCTTCTGCTTTAAATTATCAGTTTCGATATCGAGCACCGCAGTTCCCATCTACTATTATTTTGCAGCACGAGGGACCTCGCAACTGAAAATAGCGAGCAGAATCTCATTCGGAATCTTTAGGCCATTCACAAAAGCTATGAGATGGTAGCGGGAACCAGGTGGAGCTCTGAGCGGCCGGCCGCTCTACAGAGCCCCGCCACCCTCTCCCTCTTACCGGCGGCCGGGCCGCTGAGTGATAGAAAGGGCTTCTCTGTGGGGTGGCGTTCCTTGAAACTATGGCGCGCGCCAGCCAATGGGAATGTATCTATCAATTCGGTGTTACAGACTACAGGCTTTGCTCCATGGGACAGGGAAATTCAGGAGCCGTTCGGCGCCACTTCAAAAGCTGATAACGCCGGTTCTCTCCATGAGACAGTTAATGCTTTCGCATTAGAAAAAACTGCAGGCCAAAGCATTGAAGTTACCTAGTTACTCCTTCCAGAAAGCATGTGGGAGAGCGAACCTGCGGCTTCCAATGTATGACAATTTTTATTTATTTCAAATAAACGTATGATTTGTCGAATGAACAACTGTATAAGTGAATATTCGAAAGATTTTAAGCGGCGTGGTGTGAGGTTACCACTCAAATAACGGGCGCAAGGTGGGTGGTTCGGGAATTCACAAGAAATAAAAGGATGCGCGAGCGTGGCGAACTTGGACGCATTTTTGTGACGAAGTCACGAGGCGCCGGAGTGACTCTCGTGCCAGCTCCTCGTGCAAGCCGCTCCCGTACTCTGCTCATGACCGTGATCATGATCAAATTAGGTGGACCTTCGTTTATTGTAGCTAATGCTATATTCAGCACTGAATGCGGCCCTTTGAAGCGAATGGACGCAGAGCACCCGCTTGTGGCAGGCGTCTGGCCTTTTCTCACAACAATGATTAGGGACATTGACAAAAAAAAAAACGCCTTTAACAAGAGTGTTTATATCCGCCTAAAGCCTACGAATGTGTTTGCTTGTTTTCTATTAGCGCAAAACACTCCAGAACACGAGACCCGTGTCTCGAACGACGCTTGAAAGCAAATGGAGGCGCAGCACTGAAATGAGAAGCCCTCCTTGGACGCGAATGGCGGCGGTGCGCCCTCCCGTGGCACGTGTCTTGCGCGTTTCTACAACTGATGGCGCTACTTTAAAAAAATGCCTTTATCAAGGGACTTTATACACTGCCGACGCAACGCGCCGATCTTTCATACCACACGCAAACGTAAGCGCAAGAAGCGGAAAAGTTTCGTTCAGATTATAGGCCGGTTCACACAGTAGCGTTTCATTACGTTGCGTTATGTTACCAGAGCTTACGTCGGCTTACGTCGGCTTATATGGGGAGTTGCCGAGACATCTATGCTTCGTAAGAAGCAAGGCCACCAATTCAAGCCGTAGACTTGCACGCGACATTTGTAGCACAGAGGTTGCCGTAACCTATACGTAAGGAAGGAAAACGTAAGAAAATTGCGCCGTGTGAACCGGCTTTACAAGCTATCGTGGTCTCAACGAACTGGTTCCGTTTGATGCGCTTGTGCTTTCCTCTGGTAAGAAAGATTGGCGCGCTGTGTCCGTAGTGTGAACATAGCATGACAGAAAGAGGGACCAAAAACAGTTTTTGTTTGTTAGGCTATACCAACACGCTCGTCATAGATATATTCATCGCATTTCTTTAATAAATTAAAACATTATATGTTTTGTCCCCCTTCTGCCCCATTTTCAGAGACATACGAATGCTACCACCAATAAATGCTAACACTAACACAAAAGTTGGATGAAATGTGAAATAACGCTGAAGAAAAAAATTCTCACTTGGGGTATCTGGTTAATGGTTGGGAACGTCACCCACACACAAAGGTCACATTTGAGAGCACCGTGCATATTGTCTCGAAAAACTATATTATAAACTGCACATTTCCTGCTCACCAAGGCCATCTTAATGCCTCGAAATGTTCTGCAATGAAACGAGTGACCTCTGTTGCGCACTGAAAATAAAGCATCTTCAGATCATAAATAGCAAAGGCAACATATATCAAATTTCAAAAGCATGCACACGTCTAAAAAACAAAAAAGTGACGGAAGACAAAATATTCTAGAGCCAAGTATATTGCGTTGATATTTGGTGTTGATGTGGTTTTCAATTTTGTCCACGACGCAAACCATGCACCAATGGTTAGACACTAAAGCAGGTAGTAAAGTGGCACTTTACAAGCTATTCGTACTTCGACCTGCCCCCCCCCCTCGCACACACACATGCACCATCTTTGACTATCTTGGAAATTCATGTGTTTCAAATGAAGTGCAGAATTCTCCAGCAAGCAAGCAAATGCCATTCGGGAACGTAGTGTCCCACGTTGTGGCTTCTCGAAGAAAAAATAATGGGCAAGCCTCTGTAAAATATCGACGCTTACTAGCAAAGCTGTGCTCGCACAAGCTGGGCTTCCCTCCGCAAACACTGGACACAGAATAAACAATCTCACTTTCAGTTCCCCTCCGCTGTCAAGGATCCGGTGTCATAAAGGGGCCCTCGGCCTCACTTGTTGCCTCGAATGGCTCAAACTCGACCACGCACACAGAAACGAGATTTGCAGTGTTGCACCACAATGCGTCAGCAAAAAAAATATATTAAAAAATGGGCGAGCAAAAGTACGTTTTACGAGACATTCTGCAACAAGTTTACTGAAGATGTGCTTGTGGCTTATTAAAGGTGAACTGCAAAGAAAAAAACAGTATTTTTAAACAGACTAATTGGGACAAGCATGTCACAAAACAATTTTTCCACCAAAAACAAAATTTTTTACAGCAATACTTATTGCGCGAGATTGATTTTAGTTTGCGTCTATTTCGTCCGTTTTAAATCGCGCGCCACAAAGTTGGTATTACACGTCACGTAGTGGCTGCTATACGTCACGAAGTGTCGTATAACAGCCACTCCGCGCGCGCGTCGAAAGAGCGGGAGTTTCAAATGTGGAGAAGTTGTGACTCCGACTAAATTACGTCCTGTGGCGTAAATAATTCTATAAAAAAATTGTTTTTCCGTAGAAGATTTGTTTTGTGATATGTTTGTCCCAATTAGGCTCTTTAAAAAGTCACTTTTCTTTCTTTGCAGTTACCCTTTAGAGAAGCGTCATGCAAAGGCGAACATTCATGCCTCTCCTTGTCGTCCGTTGTCGAATCTTCTCACAAACACAATCTACTCAGCCTTTTCGCTGCTCCTAAGTTTCCTCATCCTGAGCATTCCCGCTTTCCCCATTTCGCTACACCAGCGTCAAAAATACCCAACACGACACTGTGGGTTTTGTTTTTGGCAGCAAAGGCTTACTAGGTAGATGAACAAGTTCCCAAAATTAGAATCACGAAATGTAGCAGAAAAAAAGGTAAATTCAGAAAATTAGGAGGGGGTGTCCAAGCAAAGCAGGGGAGTGTACACATCCCCTATAGGTTTGACAGGGAAACCACTAGGCTATTTCATTTGGAGGTTCCGAGCATCCTTTGCGTTTGTCTTTTGTTTCGACTTGCGTGTTTGTGGCTTATTTTTGTTTTTCTGGTCAACTGCAGCAGCATTCCACGATGGGCGCCTTACCGGCATACCTCGTTTAACTCGAGGATTGACCAGCTCGGGCTGAATGCAATCAATGTAAAAGCTGGTCAATTGTCCTGCCATCTTGTTGCTCCAAAAATGTCATCCCTTTGAATTGGCTGAACATCCATACCCTCATCTTCGTTAACAACTAAATCACAGAATGATCTACTCGTTACGTGCAGCTATCCTAGAATTTGATAAAAAAATGGATGCGCACGACTAGGACACGGAGGGCCATTTTTTTGCTTCCTGTCATTGTATATCAATGCTGCGTAACTAGCCTTGAGGTGTCGTTTACTTTGCGGGTATTTTACTTCGAGAATGCCATGTTGTCCCATGAGGCCATCTGGGGATGCACCATGGAAGCCGCACTCTAAATCCACAAAAAGTCCGCATGACTCGACTACCCTTTCCTCCTGCGCTTCATGGGGTCGAATGGCAACCGGCTCGCTCCTGATGCCATATTCTAAGGTTGGACTGGTGAACCCTTTGTTCATGCAGAAGCCTTTCTACTAGCCAGTCACAGGGTGTCGATTCTCTTTGTGTGCAAACAGAATAAAAATTTGAGGCAGTTATTTGCTGCTTTCGCTCGACGTGCCACCTGTCGTTGTTTGATTCGCCCCTAGTCGCAAATTCAATCTCAATGCGGGTGTCTTCGTCTAACTGCAGACGTTTCATGAGAGCATCAGATCTTTGAGCCAGCTTATCAGTTGGCCTGTTGGGCTTCTTTTGCCCTGGTAATTTCCTCGCGTACAGTTTTAATGCAGTTGTAGGGCTTTGTCCTGTAATGGCTTCATGTGTATCAGAAAGCCAGTTGCTGCCTACCTGAAAACGTAGTCCAGCTGCCTGGCACCGGTGTTGATAGGAACCTCGCTGACCTCTATTTATACGTTTCCCGCCGGTTGCCTTAGCCACCAGAGACATAACGCATTCGGCTAAGTTGCTTCTGTCATTTTGTAATAAGACTGCGTACTTTGTCTGCAATCGAACTGGCAGCAGTCAATATTTTAATCTTAACCACCTGTGGCAGTTTTTGAAAACATTGTCAGCTTTAGTTCCATCGAAAAGTACGACTTGCAGTTTTGATGGCACCCAAACACATGTCTTGTCCATCCAAAAAATCATGTTCAAGGTCCTTAGTCAAGCGACATTGCAGGCTTTTTCCACCGCTAGTTACCCGAAACTTGTGCAGTTCCAGAGCATAGTGAGTGATCGCTTTTGGTGCTCCATATACGTGTTATGCGCGGACCACTGAGAAAGTGCTCATTTCCTTTGTTGGCTTTCGCAATGTTGTACAGGCGGGATGTGTAACACTTTACAACATAATTTGCGCATCATAGCGTTTGAACCATCGGTCCGTAGTCAACTTTTGACACTATCTGGTGGTGAACAGAGGAATCCCCATCGCCTGTAAAAAAATTTATACTCTACACCATGCATTCCCAAGCTTCATCTAAAGCCTTCGGCAATTACATCTGGTTCCATGGCAGCTGACAACTGATCCCAGTTTTTGTAACAGGTACGCATTTTGTCAGGAAGATTCATCCTGTTGTAGGACTTTCTCTGGCCAATCATTGCGGCAACTCTAGAGCTGGAAGAATATCTGTGCCCGTGACTTCTATGGGACCATCCACCGTCGACAACTACTGATATGTAAGGTGTTTTGCCATCCTCGCAGAATTGCTCTTCTTGCTCTGCTAGGCAATTTTTCTCCCGACCTGTTTGTAGCATTTCCTCGTGAGGACTGCACCCAACAGCTTTGAGAAAAACAAGATCGTTTTAAAAATATGCCACCTCCATTTAATTTTTTTTTTATTTCTGACCTTTTTAAAACGGCCATTTCACAAAAAACAATGATTATCTATGATCTCCACATTATATAATGTTAACACTAAAGCTTCCCATTATATGAATTGAAGAGTGTTCTTGCAAGCAGTTAGGCTCGTTGAAACAAACAAAAAAACAAAGCAGAACGACGTCAGAACAAGGCGCATTGCCTTCCTGTCTTGTTTATTGGCCCGCAGAAGAGTCTATTGATAAACAAATAAAAAAACACGAGTTGGAGGGAAATTTGAGAATATTTTTATGCCGCTAGTTTGATTATCATGTTTATTTTCCCCGAAGGTGTAACTAAACGCGAGAAAACACGAAAAACCTCTGATCACTCGTTACGTCATAAAAGGATCTATCGGCCGCCAAGCGCGTGTCGCTCGTGTGGGCAGTGCGTGATATTGCAAGCTGGCCAGGTATATTCCCGGCCCTCGGCGACTGGCGCACGAATTATGTCGATCGTTTCGCTAGTCGCACCCTTCTACCATAAGTTTGGATGACCGTGATTGAAACATCACGTGCACCATATTTTCAATCACCGAGAGATAGACCGACGCACTTATTAAGTTTGCTTCTCGCGATCACCGCCAGTGTATTATTTCCGGCTTCTGGTTGGCCACATTCGAATTTGCGAAGACGCCCTGGAACACGCCCAGCCCGCTTTAGGCCAATGGCGCCTCCTGATTTGTCTCCTAAACTTCGCAATGAATGGCCAAACTATCTACATATGCGGCTCTGGCGCGGCCATGCAGGAAGACTCGGAATCTTGGGTGGCTCTGCTGTACAACCCGAGCAACCCTGTCTGCCTCCGATGTCGTTGGGCAGGCCCTATCAAAGAGCTCCTGCATCAACCGTACATATTCGACGAGAGTCTCGTCCGGGTTCTGGGTCCTGCGTTCCAGTTCTCGCTGGACTTGAGACTGGTACCCAGGCGGAAGACATTCGTCTTGGGACTTCCGCCGAAAATGTTCCCAGGACAGAAACGGGGCCACGGTGCGCTACCAGCAGGCGGCACTCGCCTGCAACACAGCGGACAAAACGCGCGCGAGGACGTATTCCTCTGAGGCGCCCACAGCGAGCTTGTAGGCCGCCAGCTTTGGGAGTAAGTAGGCCATGGACTTGTGATCGTCGTAGCCGGTGTAGGTCGAGACCAGCACCTGGGGACCCAGTCCATGACTTTGAAGTCCCGGGTTAGCCAGCAGAAGACGTTGTATGACCGTGTCACATAGGTTAGCCATCCGAGTCATAAGGCCTTCGGGTCAGGCTCGTCTCCGCTCTCGGTTTTCTCAACTGCGGCTCTGCTCGGCCTTGCAAACCCAAACACGCAGAAAACACGAAACAAAAACGGGGACAACTTAAACAGGGGCTGAATTACAGCCAATGTACAAAAAGGAAATCCAAGTGGTCGAAACCGAACCAAATGGAACATCCCGACGGGCCTTACGGGCCGAACGACGGGCAAAAAAAGGGGAAATCGGAAAAAAAGGGAACATAAAGCGGGCTAAAAAGCCTGTGGTCCATCCCACGGGAGAGCTAGGCCCCGCGCTGCAGGTGCCAAAATCCCTAATTCTGCTGAGGATCAGTCCTACTGCTCAGCCCGCCAGAAAGATACGGAAGGCAAGACATAGTAGGAGCACTACGTACACTAGCTGCGTCTTGAGAACCGACCTTTACTGGTTTCCGGCCAGGCTTCAACTGTGCCGCCGCTCAGGCTCTCGTGCGTCACACACGCGATCGTTCCAGACCTCGCGTTTGAGCTCGCGGCCTTGTCTGCTGTCCCGTGCCAGTGGCACCACAAGCATCACGGATTTTGGTCAAGCATTGGCCAATGGCTGGTGATTGGCCAATGGCCAAGGAGTGGCCATTCGTCGGCCAATGCTAGGCCGGTGGTTGATGGCCAGTGGCCATTGGGCAATAGCCAGAGAGAAACCAGTCATCGATCAATGGCTGGCCGCTGTCCTGCCCACTGGCCAAAAAACCATTGCCAGCCATTGGTCAATGACTGGCCAAATCTTTGCTGCTTGGGACGCTCCTGCCAGTCACTGCGGCGAGGTCAATGCACACCTTGTTGGTCACTTGACACACAATCAATGCCTCGGGACACTCGAGTAGTGGCTCATGTCCAACCACTGCGGTGATGAGAATAGCCGAACTCTAAAGCCCGGTTCACACAGTTGCGTTTGACTGCGTTGGACTGCGTTGCGGCAGTAATACACCAGGACATCCCTGCTGCTTATATCGCGTGCCAAGAAGATTCCTTGAATTAAATTCCACGCTTCATACGAAGCACAGATGTGCCGGTGACTCGCTTTCGGTTCTCGCCGCAACGCAGTCAAACGCACTCAAACGCAAGTGTCTGAACCGGCCTTTACAATGCCTAAATATCAGCGCGCGTTTTCTACTATGCCAACCCCAGCGCGCGACAATGACTCAACCTTGGCCACATAGTGTGGGTACCAGGCCACGTGGCCGCTTGTTCCGAGGTTGAGGGGTTGAAATATGCTTATATTTCTCGAATTTGTTTTGCGACTGCCAGTCAAGAGAAGGAAAAAGTAATGCAAGTTTATTCGGTTAGTAACGTTAGGGAGTGATTCTAAGTAGTACTTAGCTAAAGAAGAAAAATTCATTTCATGACCCTTTAGCGGGTCTTACATATGACGCATGCATGTCATTGGATCGCTTGATTCTAAGACAAAGGAAATGAACAGCCGTGGATGTATTGCGTTGTTGCGGAACTTGTAATGAGTTTTTACTATACTCCGTTTTATACTTGGCATAAAACGCTGTCAATGCTACACACCTTTTCCACAAGAGGCACAGCCATCTTGAATGTTGTCACTTCTGGTATGCGGTAAACAACGTTTCGATCTCTGCATGGCGCTGAAAGGTGTTTACGAAAAGTTCGTGATTGTGACACATTCTTGTTTTTCCTCACCTATTTTGTCTTGCATATTCCAGGTTGAAATGTTTTATTATTTTTTAGTCCCGTATACCAGATGCGTAAACTACGTGACTGAGAACGACACTAAACAGAAGACGTATTCAATGGACGCCGTATTTGAGGGCGATGTTGAGAGCGCATACCCAGAACGAGCTCACATTAATAGGCTGCTAAGACCGGCAATTTTGATGGAGCGGAATGCACGTTGCAAAAGAACTGCGGAAGCTGGCCGTCAGCACGCGCTCAGCAACCGCGCACTCAGCTGTGGCCGCCAGTAAACACTCCCTAGACATCATTAAGCGGAGACTTATGCCAATGACTCAAGCGCGAGAGCTCGAAGTCTCTATTTTGAAGCGTTAGTTAAAAAAAAAAAACACCTCGCGCTAGAAATGCACGTCCAAAAGCCAGAAGCGCGGGCTATAGCTCGAGCTTGTAACTTTGCTTGTGGTCTCAGCTTAAGGGTGAACAGAGTATAAGGGGCATTCACTGGACGCCATATTTCAAGGTGATGTTTAGAGCGCATGCTCACAATGAGCTCATATTAATAGGCTGCTAAGACCGGCCATCTTGATGGTGCGGAATGCACGTTGCAGAGGAACTGGGGAAGCATGTTAGTAGCACACGCTCAGCAGTCGCGCACACAGCTATGACCGCCAGTGGATGCTCTCTTCTAAAAAGTTATAATTGCAAGAGCGGTGGCCGCTTTGTGAAGATTTTGCGCGTAGACGACACCGCACACTAAACATTGTAACACCCATAATCGTGTAAAAAGGGTGTAAGAAGGGTGCAAGTTAGGAAAAACACCATTTTTACAACCTTTTTACACGATTTCTGAATATCAGTGGGTGTAAAAGGGTGTGTTGACGTCTTACACCCCTTACACGCCCTTTTTACGCTCCACTTGTAGCGATGGTTTCTAAAATCGTGTAAAAAGGGTGTATGGGCGAATTTTACGCCCTTCATTCACACGGTGTGAGAGGGGCGTAATGTTGATACTGTCGAATACACCCATGATTTCATAACCGTTCATGTTTATCGCTTTGGTGAAACGGTTGCTGATGTACGGCGGTACTAACATCGAGTATGATTAATCGCCACACGAAGGCGCGTATGATTAGGCAGTGCTAGAGAATAGTTTTTGCAACTCCGATCGAACTCTCCGTCCGACACGAGCCGAAAATTACGTGTCGCGCATGCATCCGTTTTATCAGTTCAACTTCGATTTAAAAATCACCTCCGCTCGCAAAAGGTGACCGAAGACGTGTAAATATACAGCCCAGGAAACACACCGTATTGCGCGATATTGGATCTAATCGAAAGGATTGTGCCCACACCATTTTGGTTCAGCCAATATTTAACGAATGGGATGAGTCGCGCCGACGCCATCCTGACATAACGTACGCGACGCCGTTTTTGGTTGAGTGTTGAGTATCCTGCGTTAATCGGCTATGCCGGAGGGGTATTTCTATTTCTTGACCGCCTAAAATACGACGTTAAAAAAAATTAAGCAACAAGGAATCTGCTTGCTTTTAGCCCGAGAAGTCTTTCTCGGGCTAAAAGCAAACAAATTCCGTTTTGCTTAATATTTTTTTTGACTGCGCTGAAGCTTTGAACAAGCTGTGGCGCCCTTATTTCGGGTAGTACAATCTCACCTGACTGGACCAATAAGTACACTTCCCAACACATGGAGAAAAAAAAGAAAGGGAAAGAAGGAACTCAAACGCATAAACAAGACGACGATCAACGAGTTCTACCGAGACAGCATAAGCCACTCCCCGGCTCCACACTTTTCGAAAGGGAACCGCCACCCGAACAACAACGACTCCAAGGTCCCGCACACAAGGCGAGCCTCCCTGTACAGGGCAGGAGGCAGCAGAGGGAGATTAGCTGCTTTGTCCACCCCCTTTGACCTCGTCTTCTGATAAGCTTCCACACCTTCTTTTGGGTCTTCGTGTGGCTGTGAGCGAGTGCGAAGGCCGCTTCTAGCGAATCAGAGGGGTGGAGCGAAACACGTGACCGCTCTCCGTAGGACAAAAACGCTTGGACGAAAATTTGTCACGCGACTCGCTCTGACGCGCTGATGGGCTCACTGGGGTCATAGCCTTCGCCGTTTGCCAGGTTATGGTGAGTTGTAGGGACCACGTAAATCCGGTTTCCAAAAAGCGTCCTTCAGTGCTCTCCTGTTTTTCGTGCAAGCAGGTCCTGACGAGTTCCACTTCGCGACCGTAGTTTTTCGTCGTGAACGGCGGAATACATCCATGCCAACTTTTTTATAATGGCCGTTTATTTCGTCGGAGTCTATGGAATTATTGTGCTGTGTTTGTAGAACGCGTTTCGGCAAAGAGCTGCTCATCGGCGGACGCGAGACTTCCGTCGAATGTGATCGACCGCCTTCATCCTCGACATTGTGTTTGCGTTGTTTCGTGCTGCGCGAATCAGATTGTGCATCTATCACGACAGAGAGCTCCTCATCGGTGACCGCGATACTTCCGTTGAATGTGAGCGACCGCCTTCATCCCCGGCATTGTGTTTGCGAATTGTTCTGTGCTGCTCGAATCGGATTATGCATCTATCACGGATTACATGAGATCGCTCTCTTATATGTAAGTACTCTGCATGCATGCTTCTGATTGTAGTCCTGCTTCCGTCTCAATAGACCATTTTACTGTTTACAAACATGAACTGCCGCTTGCGTCCCAAGTAACTTCCGGTCGTTCCGTATTTGTGAACGTAGTTAGCAGAGACATGGCTGCGGCCAGATGACCTCCTTGCAATCGTCTAAAGAGAATTTAGTAGAACCTAGTAGAATCTTGATCGAAAAATAAAAAGTAAACCAGGCATGTTTCGACTCATTCGCAGTCATTTCTTCCTGCAGTCTTTTGGGTTAATACACCCTATGTTATGGGTGTCGGTCATTGCGTTTTTTTTACTTGCCTTTCTGGCGGCGGTACACCCAATTTAGAGGGCGTACTGCGCAGTCGTAACACCCTAATAAAACGGTGTACTGTGGAATCACACCTTTATTTAAGGGTGTTCGGGAAAAACACCCTCCTTTAGGGGTGTTAGGTATAACGCCCTTTTTTAGGGCGTTTTGCTACACCTATATGGGTGTTAGTTATAGGACAAGCCATTTACACCCATAAGGGTGTTACGATGTTTAGTTGTTGCGTGGTGCTGCTGTTCTACGCCCCAGGAGCGCGCTCCCATCAGCGCCATCGTCAGCGCTGTTCGGCGCGTATTACTATAGTTCGACTGGAGCTTTTCGCGACGCGAAACAATTGCGAATATGAAAAATTGTAGTTCTTACTTTTGACTATTGCTTCTAGAGTGTGTGCTATCTTCTACATGAAATATTCTCGTGTTTGAAGGGGAAGTTATTTAATTAATATCGACTCATCACCCCCCCCTCAGTACTGACAGATCGTTCAGCAACGCTATCACTTGGGCTGCAGGCTTAATAGCTGCAAAAGAAACCACGCGATACGGATATAGCGAGGAAAAATAGACTAATAAATCAATAAATCTAGCACTTTTTCAATGGTGAGCAGAACAATAAACTGGTGCGTTGTTTTTTGTCATCGTGTTGCTGATGCGGAGAACAGCGTTGTGGAGGTTGCAAAGCCGAGCGCGTTTGGGAACGGCCAAGTTGCCACTGCAACTGGCCCCTTACGAAAATATGTATGGACACTCCTAGGACGTTCTATAGATCAACGTCCATAGGCAGAACAAAAGGCATCTATAGGCAGACCACGACTGCTGTTGCCTTCGTGAAGTCGTCCTATGGCTGCCCTATAGAATATTGGCCAACGGACGTTCTATGGACGTCCTATTCTATAGACGATATGAGGTCATCCTATACCCTCTCTATAGTAAGACACCACATAGAGTCCATAGGGACTCTATAGGGTGTCTACACAGGGTCTTTACGGTGTCTATAGGGTGCCTGCAGAGAACCCATACGAGGTCTACAGGGAGTTCCCAGGGGGTCCACAGGGAAGCCATACGGTGTCTACACTAGGGTCCTCATGGGGTCTGCAGAAAGCCATACAAGGTCTAAAGGGAGTCCCTACAGGGTCCGTAGAGAAGCCACTGAGTCTGCAGGGGGTCCGCCATGGGGTCCGCACCGCGACCAACGTTACTAGAACAAGTCAGTTGGGAAATTGCCAAAGAGCTTGCTCTGAAAAAGCGGCACCGATCCGCACTTGAAAACCAAACTAATTGCGATCGCAACGCCGCCATTTCTCCCGCAGCGGCCACTCGGAGAACTGCACGACCGCGTGTATTGGTTAGGAAGCATCGATTTTCGACAGCGTGTGACTGTTGTTTATTTTGGCTTTAATCGGCCATTTTGGCGCCGAAACATATACGGTAGAAGGGGTGTCAGGGATGCCAACCCCCGTCTCCCAGGCGGACGCACCGCGAATTGCCACCGAAGTTAGGACGCACCCAGGTCGGGACGCGCTACCTGAAATCACCGGTGAGGCATGGCTGTATAAAAACAATATTAATTGTTCTGCAAAACCCTATAAGCGAAAAGTTTATGTTAAAGGACCCATGAAACGAATTTTGGACTGCAATATATCAATTTATATTGGTATTTTACTAACAGCACATCATTCAGTGGGCCAAAAGAAAAAAACTAGAAAGTCAAAAGCCTGACTTTCGGTACGAAAATCTGAAAAAACCAGCGGACTATTTCGTACCTCCTTTCCTTCGTAAGCTCGCTGCCTTTTCTGTGATACATCCGCGGACCCCGCAGCGCGTCATCAGGCCCCCGCAGCGCGTCACCGGGCCCATACGAACGTCACACGACACCAGAGCTCACTTAATCCCTTCACCCCTAAGCTGACATTGTGGTGGAAGCTACGCGCTTGCCGGACCAATCAGCCGCCTCCCTTTCACCATCTGACTTCATTCTCTGCGCGTGGGTATGCGCGAGAGAGCGTGATCACGTGGCAAAAGTGTGGCTTGCCCAAGGAGCACGTAGAATACACAGCACTGTCAGCTTCGGGGTGAACGAGGTGGGGAAAGCAACTTTGTCTGGATTTTAAGCGACGGCTAATCTTCTAGGGGGAGAATGGATGTGTCCGGATTAGACAAACGAGAGTCCGAGTAAGAGGGGACTCCCCCTTTCCGTCTTCTTGAACTGTTTGGTGGAATGCGCGATTTATGAGTTGAGGAGGAAAGCTAAACAGGAAAAAGTTGGAAAAGCGTTTCATGACTCCTTTAACATCACGCTCCTGTCATTTTGTACTAATCTCCAATAAAGGTTTCTACAAAAAGAGCTTTTTTCCATTTGTTTTTACGCAAAAACATGCTTCGTAAAAGTTAGGTTTAAGAGTGTAGGGCCCTTAGAGGTCTGCAAAGAAGCCATACAAGGTCTATAGGGAGTACGCACGGGGTCCACAAGGAAGCCATACAGGGTCTACACAGGGTCTACACAGGATCCACACAGGGTCTACACAGGGTCCTTATGGGGTCGGCAGAGAAGCCATACAGGGTCTACACAGGGTCTACACAGGGTCCTTATGGGGTCTTTAGAGAAGCCATACAGGGTCTGCACGGAGTCCCTACGGGGGGCATAGAGAAAGCACAGGGTATTTGCAACTTTAAGCGATGGTGGTCCCGCGGCGTGAGAATCGCACTCCCTAGCTCCTGGATGATTGGCCTCATAAAAAAGGGCTTGCCTACACTTTCCTTAAGAAAAAAAAATAACGTAAGGCTCTGATACTGCTCGAATATAGCAAAACTAGAATTACTTGAGCGTCGCAGACCCAGCCTAGTACCGCTGTTCTACGACGATCATCCAGATGACCGCCATTTTGATAGGCACCAGTGCGCCCCCTATCGGTCGTGAAAGTTGCGAATATCAATGGGGCCGCAGAGACCCACATACACCTACCTCCCACTGAGAAAGTAAAGGAATTACTTCGGTACATACTGAACACTTCCATCTCGACAATGAATATACCCTGAGGTTGGACATGCCGTCAGAAATCAATGCAACATATTGATGACCGGCGCTTTATTAACAACTCCTTAACTCGGATACCTCCCTACACCTAAAGAAAACATCTACTCGTCCTCACTTTAATAATCTACCAATATATAGCGCACACCACAGAGATGCAATAGAATGTCCATAGACTCACCAGGACCATAGCATGGAAATAGAAAGGAATGAAAAACTTTTTTGTCTCGCGGAGATCTCTATAGGGTTCTTGTGGCCGTTCTATGGCAAACCAGCGGTCTATACATGGTCCAAGAACTGTCTACAGGAATCCATAGGATGGACAAAGGGGTAATAGAACGGCAAAAGAATGGACATAGGACGTCCACACATATTTTTGTAGGGGGCGAACATATAGCAAATTGCCTTCTGCGGAAGACAGTCTATGGAGAAAAAATACCTGAATTGGGAGTACATGAAGCATTAAAATGCAATACGAACACAAACTTCCACAACCCCTAATATGAACAAAAAAAATTATTCTCAACACACTGGTATATGATCCCTCAAAAGTGGTAACACACTTCGTCGATATACACAACAAGCACATGACAGACACCCAACAACATACTATGCAAAAAGACTACAAGAAAGTAAAAATATATTGCGGCATAGAAACCTGATCTCTTCGCCATTGATGATGTGCACATAGTCCCGAAGGATAAGGCGCGGTTCAAAATGTCTCTCGCACACCGCTGATGTCTCGGCGAGACGTTTATTTTCTCGTTAAAGATTTTGTTCCCACTGTAGTCTGCGCGACTCCTCCTTTGGCGCACGAAACAGCGACGGCTCACGATCGCTGCTGCTACGGCTGCCCTTGTTGTCCGGGTAGCCTGACTTGCATCCCGGCGCAAAGCAGTGTGTGTCCGTCTTTTTCCTTGCATTCATGACCGAGACGGCAACGGAACGGTGAAGACTCCCCACCACTACATCGCAAACAAAAGTGCTATGGTGCTACACTCTAAGAAAAAGGGGAGCGCGACTTAGTCCCCGAGGGGAGCAAGTGCGTTGCCACAACCATTAGTCCCCTTGGGGACTGACAGGAAGGAGAGTAACAGTTGCACCCCTCCGTTAGTCTCTCGCACTAGCACCGTTGGGACTAACTGTTGCACCGTTACAATTGCACCTCAAGGACCAACTGTTAGGCCCTTGCACTTGGTCCCCTGGGACCAACTGTTACACCGTTTCAATTGAACCCCGAGGACGAACTATTAGGCCCTTGCACTTGGACCCCTGGGACTAACTGTTACACCGTTTCAAATGAACCCCGAGGACCAATTGTTAGTCCCTTGCACTTGGACCCCTGGGTCTAAACGTTGCGCCCTTGGATTTACACCCCTGGGACTAAAGGTTTATCCTTTACATTTGGTCCCGAGCCACAAATCTCCGAAACGAAATTGTGCAGTTCATGTTAAACGTAGCTTTATTGCCTCGTAGATACATATCGCATTCAAGGATGACTGAAGTCGAAGTTCCTGGGCGGTAGAATCCACGATAAGGCCAAATCCCAAAGAGTGCACTTGCGTAGACGATGGCTTGAACACTGGGACGTCTGTCCAAACCGGTCGTGGTCCAAGCACCGTTTATTGGGGCACCGGCAGCTTCTTGCCTGTTTGCGAGGAATTTGGATTATTAGTAACAGGGACAGCGTGAAATACCCGATCGCTCAACAAAAGTATGAGATATAACACACGCAGAATAAAATAACAAATAGGCTACAAAAGTGGTACAATGGTTCACATCTAACATGCGATCTGTTGACAGCAGACCAGCGCAATATTATATTTTTAGAAATAAATGAACTGCGCAAAGGACAAGGAAAGAGGTAGAAACGAGTACGACACACGGAGCGTGAACCAACTAGCCCGCCAAAAGGTGTTACTTGCAATTATATTTTTAGTAGATCGTTCGCTGCGAATACAGACCCAGCGTGTGCGAGCTCAAACTATGCTTCAAAGTGACGGAACGAGCTTCCGCCATCAACGCGAAAGTCTGTACAATCGAATAAATGTCTCCATTAAGGCCGATTCTCACACGCAGCGAAGCGCTGAAGTAGCGCTGTTCACGTGTCGTGAGCTGCTTTTCGTCTGCCATGAGCAACAGTTTTGACGGTGCGATACAAAGCTGGCGAAAGCTCCCGTCAGCACTCGCTTAGCGTTAGGTCAGCGCTATGCTAGTAGCTCTATGCTGCATTTGTGAATAGGCCTTTATGGTAAAGCGATTCTGCCAGGGTCTGCAAAACACAAAAAAATCAGCAAAACCCATCCTTTGGGAATGATTATCTACGTTAATGCGAATAGCATCAAACGGTGCGGAGTTATGCGCGTTCGTCAGGTGGCCGGCACCACTCTAGATACGCCAGCCCACTCTTGAGGCGATTCTAAATTTGTTGACACTTTCACAGCCCTGCGCACGATCTCCGCAGCCCAGCACGTGCGTTTGTGTCACTTAGGAAAGGCGAGCAAAGCACGCGCCATACGCACAAACACTCAAAATGGTACCGACCAGACTTTCTGGCGTCTCAGCTAGTCTCAACCAACGGTACTCTAAACGGTTGTTTATATCTTTACCATACACTCTAAGAAAAAGGGAGCGTGACTTGCTCCCTCAAGGGAGCAAATGCGCTGACACAACCATTGCTCCCCTAGGGGAGCAACTGCAACGGGAGCAACCTTTGCTCCCCTACCGTTAGTCCCTCAAGGTTGAACCTCCAGGACCAACTTTTGCACCCTTGCATTTAGGCCACTGGGACTAAATGTTGCGCCCTTACCTCATTTATTACTAAATCGCGCCCTTACACACCTAGGTGGCGCTAGTCAACGTCAAATTCACAATTTGTAAAAAATAAATATGTCATCGCTGGTTTAGATCTTTTCCACACTCATCACATTTGCACACTTATTCTTGCACACGTATTATACATTTTAGCATAGACAAGGAGTTGGAACACAGATGACACACGCATAGCACACACACAATGACACAATTTTTTTCTTTATTGTCCCACGCTGATTCAATCGCCAACACCAAAAGCTACCCATGCGCCTTTTATACTGATCAAATGAAACGAGTCGTTTTGTCAGTGACCATGTCAACCGTGAGCGATGTTACAAATATGGTGCTGCTTTGGCGCTAATATTGTTCTCCAATATTGTTGCTAAACTTTCCAAGGAGTGTATCTCTTACTAAGAAGTAACGGTACACACAGTAATTATTTGTGACAGTCTATAAAACAGCGTCCCCATAGGCTCCCAGGAGCCATGTTCTCGCTTCCCCGCATAGCTTCCCCACTATGCGCATGCGCGTCTCCGTGGCAACCGCATCGTCTCTTGCGAAAAAAACAACAACAAAAAACAAGTAGAATACAGAAAGAAAAAAACACAGAATGAACCTTTGTTGTCTTTGGAAACGTTTTTAAAACGTTCTATGCGGCTATTTTCATCCCAGTTAAACCAAAAAGAAAATATAAACGCTTTCAAAACACGCTTCGAAGCATGCAAAGGGGAAGGACGCCCAGACAACGGTCAAAAGCCGCATGGCCAATGCATCAACAATGGCGGCGCTCGAGTCAGCGCTGACTTCCACGACGTGCTGGAACAGAGGCTACGATCGTTATAAAGTGAGCTCCAACCCTCAAACATGGCCCCTCCTGCAATTTTTGATGCTACGATTGTCTGTGGATACCTCCCCCTGCGTTCCGAAACAGTAAGTGCGTCGCTAATGCTGGCCATCGGCGATGCAGCAGACGCCGCCATCTTGTCCGCGCGTCTTTTGCTCCCGCACTGTTGCTCCCGCGCGCCTCTCGCTGCTTTTGCTCCCCGCGCCCCTCTGTTAGTCCCGGTCGTGTGCAGCTAGCCCTCAGCGTTTGCGCACGGTACGCCGCTCGAACCAGATGGTCTCTTCGGGGAGCAAATGGGAGTTCAGAGGTCCAAATGCTGCCGTTAGTCCTTTGAGACCATCTTTTTTCTTAGAGTGTAGGACGCGCTTTACAGCGCTGTCACAGCTACCGGTGCGCGCGCGTTCCATGCACGAGGGCTCATTCCACTCTCGTGAGGCTGAGCACGGCCGCTGCATCACCCTCTCCCGAGCGCGGGAGAGGGTGAGCTAGCGGCCGTGCTCAGCCTCACGAGAGCGGAATGAGCCCTCGTGCATGGAACGCGCGCGCACCGGTAGCTGTGACAGCGCTGTAAAGCGCGTCCTATGGTAAAGATATAAACAACCGTTTAGAGTGCGTTGAATGACTGCCTTCATAGCTCTGTGGTTAGCGCGTCTGCCTGCTGATCAAAGGGTCAACGGTTCGAATCCCAGCCGGCGCCGGTCTTTTTTATTTATTTATCGACCCGCGGCGTAAGAGGTTAGATAGCCAGATAGATAGATAGATAGATACATAGACGAAAAGTGCGTGAAGTATCCAAAGAATGCTATTCGCATTAAAATAGGCCATCGGTAGAACTGGCGTTTCGCTCGATACGATTGAATATCAGGTCTCTGTGCTGCATAACAAAATAAGCAAGCATGGTGCCAAAAAGAATAGAGCATGGCGCGCGCTTTGGAAGCTGGAGAACGCGCTCAAAATAAAACACTTTCTGAAGCCGCAGTTAATAAATATACCTTAAACAGAAGTACTTCGACATACCTTAATCGAGTTCCGTTGTCTTGTGACTTCAGAGCAGATCAAGTGCAGTGTTGCAGCACCGCGAATCCAAACCGGATCCCGCAATGATCGGAGACGACACACGGCGACCCGCTTCTAGGTAATGACGAAGGCTGCACTAAAAACAGGTTCTTTTCAAACAAAGACCCCTTCCCATTTTCCCGACGGACCCTCTCTGCCCCATCTGCCCGACCCCCGCGTGAGCTAGGAGCGCCAGAAAGAATGCGGGGTGGGGGGTTGCTGGGAGAGGGAAGGGCGCGGCGCGTACACGAAAATCTCTTTTCCCCCTCCCACTACACACGGACACACCAATGCCTCAAGGACGGGAGAAGGCCGAAGGTCGCCATTTCCAACACGCCGGTCAAGTGACATACAGGCAAACACTTTTTTTGTGTGTGTTTTTTTTCTCTCTTTTTTTTTCAGTTTCCTCAGGAGGCCTTCGTTTTCTTTTTTTTTTTAGTTCGCATTTGTTTTGCATTAGCAGGGTCTTGCCGATGGTGACTTTCCGGGCACGGTTCGTTCTTCGTTGTTCACCCGGAATATTATCTGAAACAGCGACGACGATCGTATGAAGGCGTCTAGATACTGCCCCTGAATGTGCGTTTTAAGTGGAACGTGCCGTGCATCAAGTGTGTCGTTGTGGATTTTGAGTTCGACATTGGACTACCCAGAAAGGTTGGTCACGGAGAGACGCAGAGACGAGGCTCGACTTGTTCTCAGAACTCAGTTTTAGCGATTGAAGTGACCATTTATTCTGACTGCGAGACTCCGGTGATGAAAGCGCGTCTTCTACAAACTCTTAAGTTTCATTTAAGAGAAAAAAAAGGGTTAGTATTTGGAGGTGTTACGTTTGGATAAATGCTCATTTTTTGCGCGAAGGCAAATAACGTGAATGGGACTTGTGAAATGTCAACAGATCATTTTTGACGAGATAGTTGGGTGAAGTAGAGTCAACACGTTCGTTAACTCGCATTCGCACAGCGCGCGAAGCTCTACCATGTAATGTCTTAACGTTCGTGGCGCATTAAACAAATTCGCCAGTTTCGTCCGAGTTTTGTCAACACTTTCAGCCATGCTGGGCTGAGTCTCGCCAATCACCAAGACAAGCGAAATATCGTCCGTCCTCCTGGCAAACATTCCGTTTGCCTTCGGGGACTAAATCATACAGATGCACCCTGTCTGAGGGGGACTAATGGCTGCTTTTGCTCGCGCACGCCTATCGGTTAGTCCCAGTTGAGCGCAGTTAGTCCCAAGCATTTGCGCACGGTACCTAGCTTGAACCAGATGGTCCTTTCGGGGAGCAACTGCGAGTTCAGAGGACCAAATGCTGCCGTTAGTCTCTTGAGGCCAACTTTTTTCTTAGAGTGTACGTTCGGGAGAAGCGTACCGCCTCAGCCTCGCCTTCTACTTCGCTCCTCCGCACATCTGCCATCTGCCACCAATTCTTCTAGGGCCCGGAACTCCAGGGCCGCTCATGGCTATCTACGTGAACCGTCTTCAGGGGGCACATTGTAAGCGGGCGCCGCTCTTGCCACTACATCCTCTAGAACACTGCACTCTCTATTGACCTTTCCAAAGAAGTGCTCCAGGCCGACTCCATTTTTAGTGTTCTTACGTATGGCGCGTGCTTTGCTCGCATTTTGAAGCGACGAACATGCGTGTGCTTGGCTGAGGAGATTGCACACTGGGCTGAGGACTCGTAAATTTTGGGATGATGTATACACCTTTTCATAAAATCGTATGAGGGCGCGTTCATCGTGTGCACGCGCACTTTCTGGTTGGCCGCAATAGCGAGCGAGCGCTGGCTGGACTGTGATTTATGACTTGTGAACTCTGTTGGTTTTTTTTTGTAAACGGTGGAAACGTGCATAGTAACACAAGAGCGTGGCTTCATCTGGAGTTTTGTTTGTGCGAGAACGCGTGCATGTGATCTACGACATCCGACCCCATGCTCTCGCCAGCATCTTTGAGAGCGTTTCACCGTAAGTATGAATCATAAGATAAGTAGCAGCGAATAAACCATAACTGCCTTGAACTCCTTATAGAGAAACGCTATGTGTTGAGCAAGCCGTTTATATAAAAGGAGAGAAAAACCAAGGTTGTCAAAAGGATGCAAATAATTGTAAAAACAATCCCTAAAATCTGTCGATCACACACGACCGTTACAAAGCATTGATGAAGGAACACTACCCTAAGCGTTTCATGAACGCCGAGGAAATTCCACGCAATACAAGAAAATTCAAACATTGAAAATACTATTTTTGCATTACGAAAACATGTCGCATATTTTCCTTTGCCACCATGTCCCTGGGGAGAGACGGGAGTGCTTCCTGGTAGGGCATGCAAATATCCGTCAAGCCGGACATACGGCGAAACCGGATGCTAGCGAATGCGGCTTCGAAAGCCGGTTATCCGGTTGCCCTGATCTTCGAATAACCGGTTTCGCAATCTAGTTATTTGGTTTCCTTTCATGTGTAATATTAATAGTGCAAATTTTAATTGTATTTCATAGTCCTAAAGCTACAAAGAATACATCATGTTCCTCTGATAGCGATGGTGATATTTATTTCGGCTTAGGCGAGTCGCGGCGCCGAAGAAAGGCTAGTTGCCCATACCTTCAAGGCCTGCGGCGCTGCGTCCAGCGATTATAAGATCGCTGGACAGATGAATTAAAGAAAACAAACGGTGATGATGGTTTAAATAAAGCTTGTGGACGAGGGTGAAGAGTTGATGTTGCGGTTGAAGAGGGTGAATAGCCTTAGGCAAAGTAATCAGAATTGACCACTTTTTGGTAATAAGAATGTAGTAAATATACTAATTTGTTTGTGCATACGGCGAGGAGAGAGAACTGAGACGCTTTGTTCAGCCTGTTTTGTACATAGTGCGGTATTTACATTGGACTGGAATAGTTTCAAAATCTTGCTTTGATCAAGCCTGAGGCACGGAGTTCCCACGAGTGCTGCATCTGTGTTCTTCTGAAATATGTGTACCATTGCTGCTTCGCTGATTGATCACGAACACCCGCCGAACTCTGACTCGGTGTTAGAATTTGTCAGCCGTGCGTTGGGTTAAACACATAATTTATGTTCTTGTCCACATGGGTGTAGTTTTCAACTCAGCAGCTAGAGGCACATAGCCGAATGAATGAGTGACATCTGAAGATACCCTTTAATTTTCAGAACATGCTGACGGCAGAGGTAAAACCCCCGTGCTAAAGTGTGCAGGTTTAAATATTTATTTCGGCCAAACATTCCCAATTCCAGTACAAAATTATATTTGTAAATATTGGAGTATCGGGATAGTTATATAACGAGATAATCGAGTGACGTAACCGGTTACACCAATATTTGGTTGTCCGAACAAAACGCTAATTTGAACAACCGGATATCCGGTTATCTAAACAAAGCTGTCTTTACGCTGCCTCTACTTCCTGGTATAGTAATGACAGTGTTTGTATGTTGAGGTTTCCGTTTCCAAAGAGAGGAGACAAAATGAAGCATAAGTGCTAAACCACCACTTGACACTGCAATCGTTCGCCAAAACAACCGCGAAAATTTTAAAACCGTTTTCACCACAACCATGATTAACTTGAACGCGCGTATCGGCGAAGAGCTATTCGATTCGAAGCACTCTTCGCATACCCTAAGGTAATAAGAATATATCGTGTCGTTTATAACGCGCACAACATGGTTATTACTTATTCTGTTGTGATTTGGTTCAGCGTGACATCCATTAACTTTTCTCAAGCCCGCGGCGTCTGCTCGTTACGGTTTGTACTCATACATCTAGGTACACTGCGCGATATGCATTGTTAGTGCGAACACGATGATCTGCACGTGTTTGCTTTGCATATTACTTCGAAAGAGTAAAATTGACAAGCATACATTTTTGCCGACTTGTGTTAGTACCGAAAACGACTGCTTACCTCCGGGTACGACAGAGTGATGACAGACGTTTAGTTATTAAAGAGAAAAAAGAAGTGCGACCGCTTCTATTACGCCTTGAGACAGACGCCAGCACTCTAAAAAAGGTGTAGTCATTACACTATTTTTGACATAAAGTACAGCTCCAAAACTTTAGTTCCAAGCACAGCACACTGACGTCAAACTAACGGCCCGAACTTTTACGAGAGGCTTGATGACGGCGAAATATAAAATAATAAACAGCTAAAAGACGTATCAATGACTTCAGAAAAATAACACTGAGGTTTTGCAGTAGGTGCAAGAAAAGTCAGATACTTTTAGTTACAGTCAGTCACACGTTACATTGGCTATTTTAGTAAGTAGTACAACTCGGCTATTAATGTTGGCAATCGGGTCAGTTGAACACGAAAAAACGAGGCCGTTAGAGGGAGGTACGGCAGTTAGGCCGAAAGCCCCCACCAGGTAGTCTGCGGACACCCCAATTAAAAAAAAATGTTCTTTAATGATTTCTGTAGCCGTGTTTACGACAGCTTGATATTGACAAATATAAATCGCTAAAGGTATCTGCGAATAATTGAAGGGCAACTTTCGAGTTGTGTTTCGCTATATCTAGCCTGAGTAGCGCTAGCAGCAGCTTTATACTTTCCCGGACGGCGCGACTTGTGAATATCTGACTGCTGCCGGGGTTTAGGGTTACAGCTATGATGGTTCATGTCCCGATGTCCTCCTAAGGATTAGCGTGCACAACCTTGCGGAAAAGCAAGATGTCCTCAGGGGCGGTGAGCCGCAGCTTCATTTTTGATCCACCTTGAGCTACTGGCTGCACGGCTCGTCCCGCTATATCCTACATCTTCGAAAGTAATCGCTTCCTTCAACGGGAAGAACTCTAGCACCGCGAGTCACCCAAAGTGAGTAAAAAAGACTGGCCCAAATTGTTCCTGGGTTCCAAAACGATGTGCGTGCAAATATTGTGTACTACTACGTTCACCCTTGTGCTGAGTCTAGAAGCTCTTCTTTTAGCACGACCTCGCTGGCTTCCGCAGGGCTTTGGTTGCGCGTGACTGCGCGTTCACACTTGTGTAAGCATCGGTAGAAATCTTGCACTGAAGGGGGACCTTATAGTCTCAGCTTAATGGTGTACCATAGATAGCAACGTAACCCCGGCATCAAGGGCTTTAATCTTTACGTTGAAATCGCGCCCACTCCTGGCAGAGCACGACAGCGTACGAAAATCATGAATCTGTGAAGTCTTATGTTTTATAAAGTTATCTTGCAGAAAGTTACATGAGGCTATCGCAGTACGTGTTAGGTGGAGTTGGATGTTCCGCAAACTGTTTTTTAAAGTAGGCAGAAGTTCACAGAGTCACCTAATAATATTTACGATGACCGCCACCGGTAGGTTTTAGCTAAAATTAAGCATGAAGAAATTAGGCAATGATCTTCAGAGATACTATTTACCAGTTCTTGGCGTTTATTTACATGCACTGCCAGCAATCTCCGCTCGGCGATGGCGGCCGCAATGCTCAGCTAGTCCGAGGCAGCCAAATGCACAGCTGCCCTTTCAGAGACAGCTGTCTCTGAAAAAATCTTTCGGAGACGAACCCTTCGATTCCCATTGAAATCACAGCTGCCTCTTTCAATGATCTAATATTTTAGCTATACCTCTCGCACAAGCTCGTCCTGCTCCATCCACCATGTTGAAGGGATTTGAGTCTCTCAAGTTCACGCTATGTCATGTGCGGATAATTATAACAATTCTCCTGAACACTTCCCAAGCTCATTCGGGGTTTAACTGGTTGTCTCAAACTACTTACTAAAACTCCATTTTCTCAAAAAACACTGAACGATTTGCTCGAGCATTCGAAGTGGCGTTGTTGAATGGCACGGGGACGAACCGTTCGCGTGATAACGACTCACTAAAACTCCCTAGTGAAGCCAATTCTAGTTTTAGAAAAACAAAAAAGAAGCGCCCTTTTATAGACAGAAAACGCGAGGCAGTGGTTTACAAGGATTGAAGAGGTCAGTAGCTGAGGATGAGGTTAAAACAAATTATTGTCTGGCAGAAACAAAATCAGCTTTAATGGTGTGGAATAGACGTAACTACAGCTAGCTGTATCGGCAAGTGCAAGGGAGTAGCCTAGACACCTATGATGGCCATTGGTATTGCTTTTCTAACGCTTATCACCAACGAACTCTTACAGTTACACTGTTAGAGAAGAAAAAGCAACTTTCAAAACTTATTTGGGACAGCCACTTTTTTAAAATTTGACACGAAAAAAATCGCGCAATAATTACGCCGTTAGGCGCTATCTAGGTGGACGTCATGGCCCCCTTTAAGCCCTCCCCCCCCCCCACACACACACAAATTAGTGGCCCCGCTCATTACAACTGGACTGGCTTCGCTTCTCGACCGAAGACGCTATCAAGCCTAGTGTCTCCCTTTCGGCACATCCGGTGCGTCTAGTCTGGCGTCTGACACTGCTTGCCTGTCGTGCTAACAGACGCGCGGCAGCCTCCGGCATCGTCTGCTATTTTACAGCTGTCTATCGTCGTCTGCAATGCCTTTGAGACGCGGACCAGAAAGCTGCGCGTTGGCGTCCCTTTTCGCCTTCGTCCGTTTGCTAGTCCGCCCCCGCTTAAAAACTGTGCAACGCTCAGAAGACGTGACCATGAAAGCGGAGTTCCAGCGTTCCATCATGCACGAGCTGCGGTTCGATGCAAGCGTCTGGCAGCGTCTATGCTCGGTAATAAGCGACCGAAAGTACTAAAAAGATCAAGAAAATAAATATGCAGTCTTTCTAGCTTGACTGTTCTTGTTATTTTTTTCACGAGGCATCTGCGAGCGAGGTGAGTGAACGTTATAACGCAGAATTAAAATGCGAGGTAAAAATTTTTGCTTTGATAGGTAAGGTGCACTGGTAAACTTGAAAGCTACTTGCCTTTCGAAGCGAAATGACGGGAACCTACCTGGACTTACTTGATGTGAGCCGAACGCCCGATTTGCCTCCAGCCAAAATGGCTCGCAACTCCTTATCTCTTAAGGTATCTTCTCGGTATTGAAAAATTGGTTGCAGTCATGGCAGTTGCACAATTCACAGAGCAGGGGGCCGTTTTTGCGGAAACCAGCATATTTATTCGGAACCAACGCGTGCAAACGAAAAAATCAAGCATGATCAAGCAACATAGTTGGCGTGGGACGCAAGGCTTAGGCCCATCCCACAACGAAAAGAAGCACCGGCACAGCGCTTTCGAATGCGCGTACTTGCGATAGTTGTTTGCTACAAACTAGGTCGGTTGAGGAGATCTTCCTCGAATCCCCCGGTGAACGCAGAACGACTCGCACTCGTAAATATAAACGAGGTCAACGAGCTACGGTCTTTGAGCGCGACGCAAACTCCGACAGCCATGTTTATTCTCGTTTCAAACTGAGAGGGAAGTTCAATCTCGGGATATCTTTGAAAACAATAATTACTCTATCCACATTTTTTGCTTCTTGAACATAAAAAAATGATTTATTAAAATACTACTACGGCACAGAGATACAAATTTACAACCAACCTTTCACACATCATTCATTTCTCAAGCGAGTGAGAGGTGTCAGCACGCTGTCAGCAGAGGGCGGGACTTAGTGGGCCGCGACCTCCACCTTCGGCACCTAAATTTTGTCTTGCGGCGTAAATACTGCTCTAAAATTAAGAGACGTTTACGAATCTCTGTGATGCGAAATTAGAGCGCAGCTCTTGAGGAGGAGGAGGGAAGGATACGGGGGGAGGGTATGCCCCTCTCCTCCCCCTCCCCTTCGCCTCCCTCTCCTCCTTTTCCTCTCCTTCTTTCCTTCTCTGTACCGTCCCCTGCTCCTCTTGCGTACCCTCCTATCCTCCTCCTCCGTATTCTCCCCTCCTCCCACAGTTTCCCCACTAAATTTAGCGCAAAAATTGACTTCACGTGACCTCCACACCAATTTAGTTTCCCCGCTGAATTTTGCGGGGAAAGTTAGGTCACTTGACTTGGTGTCACTTCACCGATAAAAATTTTCGACTGTCCGCTAGATTTACCGGGAAAATTGATGTCACGTTACCTAAAAAGCAATTCAATTGCTCGCTAATTGAGCGGGGAATTAAAATGGTATTAAGGTCACGTGACGTCAAATTTCCAGCTAAATCTAGCGGAGAGTCTGAATTTGTCCGCTAAATCTAGAGGTGAAACTGAATTTCTCTGCTGAATTTAGCGGGGAATTGAATTGGTGTTGAGGTCACATGACGTTAATTTTCCCTCGAAATCTAGCGGAGAACTGAATTTGCTCCCCAAATTTAGAGGAGAAAATAAATTTTCCCGCTAATTTTAGACAGGAATTAAATTGGTGTGGAGGTAGCATGATTTAAATTTTCCCGCTAAATTTAGCGCAGTTACGCCGACGCCGACAGCGACGCCGACGCCGCGAAACCCGAGAACAAGCGCCTAAAAGCTGCGCTCTAAAAAAATTTGAGTAAAAAATGTTTTACCCCATATACGTATCCCCTTAAAAAGTGAAAGCCGTTTACAACTCCCTGTAATGCCGAATCGGAACGCAGCTCTTGAGGAGGAGAAGGGAAGGGTACTGAGGGAGGGTATACCCCTGCTCCCTCCTCCTCCCTCGTGATCCTTCCTGCTACTCCTCCTCCCCTCATCCTCCTCCTCCACCCCATCCTTCTCCTTCACCTCCTCCTCATCCTTCAACCTCCTCCCCTCGCCTCCTCCTCCTCCTCTCTCCTCCCCCTCCTCCACCTCCCTCTTACTGCTCTCCTCCTTGCCGCTAAAGCCGGAAACGGCCGCCTAAAAGCTGTGCTCTGAAATATACCGGGTGAAGCAAGGAGATGGCAGGCTCTTTAAATCGACCGGAACATTCGGTTTCTTAACCTATCGCGCTACGACTTTGTGCAGCGTTGCCCCCAGATGGTGCATTTTTTTCGTAAAATTTGCAAAGAACGAACTTACCTGAGGAAAAAGTAAAGAAAAAAAAGGCTTAGCTCCTATGGAAACGCAGCGACGCCACCGGTCTTCAAACAACACGGCGCCGTTTCGCACGGGAGACAAGAGATGGCGCAACGAACGCCGCCAACGAACGAGCATACGGCGCCGAGAGCCGGCACTTTAGCAGACGATCCTTTCGACTCAAAAGCGGCTCGCGTTCCGCAGGTGGCGACAGTCGCAGAAACAAAAATAGGCGCGGTAACAACAAGGAACTACAGTTCCTTGTCTGCTAAACACGCCGGCACTCGGCGTCGTCTGCTCGTTCGTTGGCGGCAGTTGGCGTCGCGACCTCTTGCGCCATCTCTTGTCTCCCGTGCGAAACGGCGCCGTGTTGTTTGAAGACCGGTGGAGTCGCTGCGTTTCTATAGGAGCTAAGCCTTTTTCTTTCTTTACTTTTTCCTCAGGTAAGTTCGTTCTTGGCAAATTTTACGAAAAAAATGCACCATCTGGGGGCAACGCTGCACAAAGTCGTAGCGCGATTGGTTAAGAAACCGAATTTTCCGGTCGATTTAAAGAGCCTGCCGTCTCCTTGTTTCACCCAGTAGAATCAGAACAAATATTTTGGCAGGTGGACGTTCTATAGATTGGGGAAAACCGTGGTGTATATTGGAAATCGCGTTGCATATCCAGCCAAGCTGTACGCCAATAACGTACAAAACCAACGTACGCACATGTTATACCAATGTGCATTAAGGTTTGCTCCGCAAGGTTCCAATTTACGTCCTGGATGAAAACCCCAATATTAATTTATCTAAAACAGCATGATCAGCTGCCTTGGTACGATGTTCAGCAGCCTCTCCAGTGTAGCAGCCAACCAGGACATGAAAGAAAAGACATGTAGTTAAGCAGTGGGCAAATTTTCCCTGGCTTCGTGCTTGACACCCATGCTTAGACAGTGAGAAGATGCTACTTACCTTTTCATCTGCAGTGCATGAGCAGCAGAGAGTTTTCACTTCTAAGCTTAGAAGGGTTTCAAGGTGACGTGATTGCCAGACTAAAACTGGGATGGTTTTCGTCGCCCTAGTAGATGGGCACTCGGCGGAGTATAATGCCAAAAAGCACTTACAGTAAGTTAAACAAGCGTGAAAATAAAAAAAATTTTGAGATGCTAAAGGCAGGCACACCATCTTAAACTTGATGAGGGACTTACTCCAAACATGGCATTGTGATTTATTTAGATCTGATGCAAGATGAACTTTAATACTTGATGATGGAACAGGGTCATGAAAGTCGTTACATGCTTGGAACACACCTACAATAAATGTACGGAAGCCGGTCTGAAACGTGTTAATGACGTTTACAACGTTTTCGTCGTTTGTCTTAACAACGCTGTCAGCCGTGTTAAATTTTAATGAAAAATGTTCAACCTCTAGGTACTTAGACTGTGTAGGTCCAGTAGCAAAGGAAGGAAAGGCCCTGAGCTATGACATTCCCTAAATTCCAAATGCGCTCCAAGGAGGGGGAGGGAGGGAACGGAGAGGAGGGTATGCCCCTCCTCCTCGTCTGTACTCTGTCGTCCTCCCCTCCCCCCTCTCCTCCTCTCGTGCTCCTCCTCCCCTCTGTTGAGGTATTTCGATTTTGCGATATACCGTACTACACTATATATATATATAGTGTAGTACGGTATATAGTATATATATATATATATATATATATATATATATATATATATATATATGTTAAAGAAAATATAGCGTAGGATGCCGAAGACTATAAAGTAATGAAGTCGCACTTCGAAACGCTGTTGGAGTTTTAAGGCATTTAGTGAGTCGACGTTTCGGCTCGTCCGGAGAAAGGGAATATAGTTGTCACATCTGGAAGCTCCAGTGTGATTTATGAATGATGACACCGCTTGCTTGGACAACAGGTATCTGGCATCTCCGCTCCTCCACCTGCTATTCTTCCTCCTCAACCTCATCGTCCTCCTCGTCCTCTTCGTCTTGTACGCCTTGTACGCTCCAACTGATAACGAAGCTGGTAGATGCTCCTCCTAGTGGCCTGCATATCACCTGTCAAGGCTCGCAAGACCGTCCGAGGGAACAATTCTCCAGCTTTCGTTCTTCTCCTCCTCCTTTCCTCCTAGCGGGCACTCCACCTCGTCGCCGAAGTTCGGCGTCCAAAATCCCCACAATATATACAAATACAGAGCAATCTCCTCCTATACTGGTACTTTAAATGCCACTCCTATCCCAGTCCTTGATTGTTATGAAGGAACCCTTGTGATCTGAGAAGTGACAGGATATGTGTTCCAGGTGCTGGACCAACGGCTGATTTTGAAAGAGGAGGTCTATGCATGTATTTCGAGAGGTCGTCACAGCAGTGGGAGCTGTTGCTAGGGAGAGAAATGGGAGGTTTTCCTGCATAAGTGGTATGAAGTTCTTATTCATCTTTAAGTCTGCATTAAAGTCCCCCACTACAAACATGGGTGTGGACCCACGTGTGCTTAACGCAAGTCGCAGAAAATGCACGACATCTTTGGTGAGTGCTGTAGGCGAGAGATACAAAGCCACCACTAGCAAGCCGTTGTCGAACTTGGCGGCACAAAGTTCTCTAACTTCGTCTGACGTGCCAAATATCTCGATGGGTACGGCAGACAGACCCTTACGCACGTAGATGGCCACTCCCGCCGCTCTCTTCTGCTCTCTACTGACGCCGCAGCAGCACTGGTAGTCCATGATTTCTATCGCCTGTTTTGGATCCATCCACGTTTCCGAGAGGCAAAGTACAGATGCATGGCGTAGGTTGTGGTCGTGGTATACGTGCTTGGAATGCGCCGGCAGAAAGCGAACATTAAGCGCGGCAACCGAGAAGAAGTGCGGTTGCTCAATCATTGCGTAGCACTTAGCAGTGACAGTTTCGAGTTTCTGTGACTGCAACCGACGAAACTCATCAAGTAGCGCCCTGTCCGGATTGGGCTTGCCGAGGTAGAACGTAAAGTCATTGCCCACATTGGTGAGGTAGAGCCCGTTGATGTCGATAGCACGACTCAGTGCCACGTGTACCAATTTCTGTGGATGACTCTTGGCACACGAGTACTCCACGTTTTCATACGTGCCTCCTTGTGATTTGTGAGTGGTGATAGCACTTGCCTGCACAACGGGTAGCTGGCATCTCCTCAGGGATATCCTTGTCTTCTTATCAATGACGCCAGTGACTGTGCGTCTTTCTGTAGGTGTCCGATTTTGCTGAATATTTCTGTGGAGTGCCCGTAACTGCCGGTATTTCGCGGCCGCCGCGGTTCCAGTCGTAATTTTGGAACCAAGCTCACCGAAATGCAACCAGATGCGTTCCGGCTCTCGGGGCGTGTCGTATTGTATGTATTGCAGTATTCCAACAGATCCATTAACCAGACCGTCGGAAGCATCGACATTGAGTGTGAGCATATATAGTTTTCCAATGCATAGCATCCCTTACCAAAAATTTGTATCTGGGCATATCTGAAGATTTCAGATATCGCCATATCAAAAATTGGCCACATATAACCTGATATGGTATATCTGCCAGATATAGCCTCATAATGCCAGATATAGCCTGATATCCCTGGCCGGGTATGGAAATCCCAGATCTGGCTAAGTAAGGAAATTCCAGATCTGGCCAGGCATATAAAAGGGACACAAGCCTGAAATCAGCACTTTATATCTTTTTATTGTCTACAATTCTCCCAAGTGCCCCAGCCCGCACTCAAGGAATTAAAGGAACGGTGATCCTTCAGCTTCCTAATGATCGCTAGTTTTGACCAATTCCATGGTTACACAGTTTCGAGTGTACCCAAGCAGCACGGATTTTGGCCAAGCAATGGCCAATGTCTGGCGATGGTCTTTTGCCCAGTGGCCAGAGAGTGGCCATTCATTGGCCAATGCTTGGCCGATGGCTGATGGCCAGTGGCCATTAGCCAATGTCCAGATAAAGGCCAGTCACCGGCCAGTCTCTGGCCACTGTCTGGCAAACTTGGCCAAGGACCATTGCCAGCCATCGGCCGATGACTGGCCAACTCTGTGCTGCTTGGGTAATTCGTAGTCACCCTGAACAAGCGTCCCAAAGGGCTCAATGACCTGTCATATCACTTTTAAAATTTCTCGTCAATAGCAGCGTTTATGACACTGTTGCATTCTGTCCAACCTTGAACAAGGCTGACGCGCCGAAATCTCTTACAATATTATCATTCTCGTGATTGTTGTTTTAGCAGGAATTACTTGAAAGCCGAGAAATCACAACAACCAAAACCGGGATTTAGCTCGGATTCAGCGGAGCTGTTTCTAGCATTTTGAGCGTCTTTAACTTAATATCAGCGTCTTTGAAGCTGCACGAGAATGATAATAATGTAAGAGATATGTCTGCAGCTCATCCAGGTTGAAGGTTGAACAGAATGCACAGTACTGACTTTGATGAAAAATGTTAAAAGTGATATGACAGGTACTTGGGTTCAATACGACACTTGTTCAGGGTGACACCGAATTACACTCAAAACTGTGTAACAAAAGAATTGGTCGAAATTTCCGATCACTAGGCAGCTGAAGAAACACCGTCCCCATGATTCCTCGAGTACGGGCCGAGGTGTTTGGGGGATTTAGCAAATTGTCTATTCCGGCATAATGTTAACACTTCAAAATAAATAATTCTACATTGAAATCCTCGTGAAAATTAGCACAAATAATCTCAAACGTAAGCTTGCCAAAGCTGAAGTTTGGGATTATTTGTGCTAATATTTAGCTTGCGAACAATGAGTCATTCACATTTTGCTAACAAAGTAAATTTTTAACTTTTTTAAACTTTAAAATATTGAAAACCGGCCGCCAGATAAAGCTGTATATACGCCAGATAAGTCTGTATATACGCCATATCAGGCTGTATATACGCCAGATAAGTCTGTATATACGCCAAATAAGTCTGTATATACGCCATATCAGTCTGTATATACGCCAGATAAGTCTGTATATAGGCCGCATATAATCATATAATGTTTGATATGGCCAGATATGGCCCAGATATAAGATTTTCATACGGGATTATAATAGCTGGCAGGTTTCCGAGTTCGGCCTTGGGCAGCATTTCGGCCTTGCGCATTGCCTCTGTCTTCTCCTGCATAGACCTGAATCTAACGATTGTGTCCCGTGCCGCACATGCCACAGCATTATCTTCGGTTGCAATAGCCGTGTTCGTATTGTAGTAGTCCGATTCCTTGTTGGAGTAGTGCAAGCGGATGCCACCGGGACAACACGTTTCTCCTTGTTGTTGCGTGACGAACCGACTCTCGGTCAATGCGATTTCTTCGGAATCCAATTCTGCACCCTCTCCAATTTTGGTAAGTATGGTGGAGAACCTGAGATCGCTTTGCCGCACGACCTTCGTGAGGACAAAGTATGACAAATGGTGCCATGCAATTTCCGTGTTAAACACACTGTTCATCTTGACGCGCTTGAATACCTCGGCGGCACAAACGGGGGAAGTTGGCGCAGGTCTCCGCAGAGGATGATGACTAACCCGCCGAAAGGCTCTAGGTGTTTGCAAGTGATGATGCGGAGTCGCGAGTCCACTCTCTGAAGTATTTCGGCAGGCATCATGCCAACCTCTACGATAATCACGCACCTGACGTTCCTAAACGCATAACGGAACGTGTTCAACTCGCTCTCCCGCAGTCCGCGATCCCTATTGATGGTAAGTCTGAACGCTGCATGCACAGTTATTCCACCGAGCGCGACCGCCGCCTTTCCAGTTGTAGCACAGGCAACATAGGCGTTTACATTATCTGAACCAGCAGGGTTGCGGTATCTGTTGTAGACGTCCATGATGAGGCGCAGTACAAATGCCTTCCCGCACCCAGCTACTCCCGTGAAAAGATTTGTAGTGGCGGAGAGTCCGGGATAGTGAGTCTATGCACGACTTTTCGGACGAACTTGTACTGCTCCTCATTCGTCTTGCGTTTTGTGTCAAGGTACTGATCTCTGCTCATGACGTCTTTGTGCGTGCACACGGCGGGGCACTGCTTAAACGGGGCATTGGATTGGACTGTACCGATGTCTAATAGATTGGAGTCGTCATTTTCCATGGCCACCGGGTGCAGTCTCACATCTGAAAGCTCAGAAGTGGCACAATGTTCCCCGTCATTTGACTCTAGCATGTAATTACGAACGGTACGAATTTGCTCAATGATTACGTCACTGTGGTAGCGTGCTCTGTTCTGCAGAATGCCGTCGATGTTTTGCTCATACAAACGCTCGAAACAGTTTTGGTCTAAGATGTCCACTTCTTTGCGGAATGGATAGAAGAGCAGCACATGTCCTCGCTTGAAGTTGACTGAATCGTCTATGGAGTAACCGCACCTGGCACAATCGCTAGAAACTTGTCTTCGTCCCATACGAGAGTCTGCTGAGCCAGCGTCATGGCTATAGCCACTTGGATCGGATCGTTCATGTCTGAGCATTGCGGGAGCAACTCAATCTTGTCGTGCTCGTCCACTTCTACGATATCACCCAAACGGGCGAAATCTCACTTTATATTATAATGCTTGTACAGCGTGCTATCACACAGCAGCTTAAGCCATGGCAGCAGATCACATTTCCTTACTGCCCCTGCCAGGTACGTCGTCTTCGCAAGGCATACGCCGCTTCAAATGTACATTCAGGGCTCGGTCTTGTTCGATGGCACGAGGCAACGCTGTCACCATGTCATCCACATCAACACAGCCGTTCACTACTGGTCCCTTAATGCCGTGTTGACCTCCACCAGTGCATCAGCCGTCGCAGTTGCATGATAGGAATTCGTGGATATATGAGTCTCTCACTCATCGCGTTCAGTTGTGGGAGGTGGGCTGGCTTCGGGGTATATACATAACCGTTACTTGAGGAAAGATGAGGAATATGACCCTTGTGCACTGATTGCATGCAGGTCGAGCACAGTTTGAATTGGGTTAGGTCCGAGTTCGGGAATGATTGCTTTAGGGTCTCGGGACATCTGTCCGGTAGTGGTTGCACGTCGTTTTGGAACCAGAGCCGATCACAGACTGAACATACGCTCCCAAACGGGTTGTCTCTAAACAGCCGTTGGAAAATTTTTGTTGCACCGTCAGGCTTAGCGATTCTTGCTTTTTGCTTGGCTTCCGCTTCGGCGACGCTCACTTCTGGCTGCTCTTGGCGGCTGCGATGAGCCTGTGCTTCGGCGTCGTGCACTTCCGGGTCCTCTCGACGGTGGCGCTTAGATTCAGCTTCAGCAGCGCTTACTTCTAGCTGCTCTCGGCGGCGGCGATGAGCCTCTGCTTCGGCGTCGCGCACTTCCGGGTCCTCCCGATAGCGGTTCCTGGCTTCCGCTTCGGCGGCGCTCACTCCTGGCTGCTCTCGGCGGCGGCGATAATCTTCTGCTTCGGAGTCGTGCACTTCGGGTCCTCTCGACGGCAGCGCTTAGATTCAGCTTCAGCAGCGCTTGCTTCTAGCTGCTCTCGGCGGCGGCGATGAGCCTCGTCTTCGGCGTCGCGCACTTCCGGGTCCTCTCGATAGCGGCTCCTGGCTTCCGCTTCGGCGGCGCTCACTCCTGGCTGCTCTCGGCGGCGGCGATAATCCTCTGCTTCGGAGTCGTGCACTTCCGGGTCCTCTCGACAGCAGCGCTTAGATTCAGCTTCAGCAGCGCTTACTTCTAGCTGCTCTCGGCGGCGACGATGAGCCTCGCTTCGGCGTCGCGCACTTCCGGGTCCTCACGATAGCGGCTCCTGGCTTCCGCTTCGGCGGCGCTCACTCCTGGCTGCTCTCGGCGGCGGCGATAAGCTTCTGCTTCGGAGTCGCGCACTTCCGGGTCCTCCCGACGGCGGCGCTTAGATTCAGCTTCAGCAGCGCTTACTTCAGCTGCTCTCGGCGGCGGCGATGAGCCTCTGCTTCGGCGTCGTGCAGTTCCGGGTCCTCTCGACAGCGCCGTTTAGCGTCAGCTTCGGCGGCACGCACTGCAGGGTCTTGGCGCCGGCGGCGCTGAGCCTCTGCTCGGGCAGTGCGTTCAGCAGCAGCTGCTTCATCTGACTCACTCATTTTGCGAAAAGAACTACCTGATTACGTCTCGTAGTCGTCGTCGTTGTGATATCACTCATGCTGGATCTTGGCACCGGCGGCGCTCAGCCTCTGCTCGGGCAGCACGTTCAGCAGCAGCTGCTAAAGCCCCTCTGTCCTGAGAAAAGTGGCGACATTGATTGCTGTGGAAATGCTCGGGACACGTGCCGTGCGCCAATTATGGGAAGAACATGGCATCTGAAATCTAGCTTGAACCTGCGCTGTGCCACCATGATCTTTCCAAAGTCTGCACGTTGCACGTGCCTCATGCATCGACGCACCGTGCGCTACTTTTAAGACATGAAGGGGCTTTAGCAGCTTTTAATTTCTTTTTGTTTTTTTCATTTTCCGGCTGCAGGGTTTTTCAATTATTTAACTTTTGGCGGAGAGGTACCGAGTGGGGCTACTTAACGAAAGGGCTCCGGTTCGAAGTCGGCCGAGGGACAAGAGATAAAAGTATTTTAAAATCATTTTTCGGGGTAATGAAAATTCGAATTCGTCCCCCCTGCTCATCCTCCCTGCTCCCCTCCTTTCTCCTCCTTGGGAAGGAGAACGTGACCTTGGGGGGGTCACGTGACCCTTGGGGGGGGTCGCATGACCTGGGGGCCACGTGACCTTGGGGGAAGGGGTCACGTGACTTGGGGAGTCACATGACCTTGGGGGTCACGTGACCTGGGGGTAACGTGACCTTGTGGGGTCACGTGACCTTGAAGTCACGTGACATGGAGAGGCCACGTGACCTGGGGGGTCACCTGGTTACGCCGAAGCCGACGGCCACGCCGAAGGCGACGCCGACGCCGTTCAAGCCGGAAACGGACGCCTAAGAGCTGCGCTCTAAAATATATATTTTCGTTGCCGTGTCCTTTTAAAGAAGAAGCGCTTACAGACGTGTAGCTATAGTGACACGCAGGGACGTGGTTCATTGTGTTCATGATTCTATCTTCGAGATACTTTGTTCGCCGTTACTATGGGCTATACATCAGCCCCATAAGCTGCGGAGCTATAACAAGAGGCTCGGAGCTATAATAGGAGGCTGGGCCGCGGACAAATTTCGAGTTGGCCGCGGCCGAGAAAAATTGAGTACTCTCAGTTCGTTCCACAGTCGTGCGATGTCGCGATGACTTTAATATTATTTGCATTTAGTCTTTCCCAGAGTCGTTCGTTATCGAGCTCTGTGTTTAGTTTTGTGTATATTTGCGAGTATACTTGTGAACTTTTCTATACTTGTACTTCACCCTGTCCTGAAATTATGCCCTGTGGACACCGCAACTTGAATTATCTATTTGATTCATTGAATTATAAGCAAATTAATTTTGCTGTTCGTGGATATTTTGCTTGCACACATGTGTACATATGTTGCGCATATGCTGTCTCGTATAAATGCTGAACACAACAGCCAGAGCAAAATCGACAGGAGAAAAACATTATTTAAACTAAAAGACGAACTTCATTCTTTTTTTCTTTTTTTGTTCGTTGTCATCTCAGTTTATATAGACAACGCTTGGAGCTCATCGTCCATATTCTAAGAGCGCTAGTCTATGATTGTTTGCTACACAATCAGACGCCGAGACACACAGGCCTAAAAACATACGGATTGTTCGCAGTCACTCTGAACGCTTAGAGAAACTGAGAACGCTTAAAGACGCTGCGAACGCTTAGAGACGCTACGAACTCTTCCTGACTCTACGAACGCTCACATATACCCCGAAGAAGCCAGAGACGCGTTTTAAGAAAGCAGAAAGACCGGAGCCTTGGGACGCGGGCGCTTGCAATCACATCATCGCTCGAAACGCGTTCTAGCTAAGTACTCGGTTGGCAAACACTTTTGTGCGCAGTCTCGTCTCGTCCGACCGGCAATGGGAGTTTTGAAAAAGCGTTCTAAATATGTCCAAAAGCGCTACACTGTATCGTTGTTTTGTAGTAGTGTGTGCCAACTTCTTTCATTGTGGTGTTTGTTGGATAGTGTCAGCGTAGCAACGCAGGATCAATCCGTGAAGAACGTTTTGTCACGTCGGAATAACGTATGGATTACCTTGCAACGCTCGACAACTCCGGTGAGTGCACGTTTGTTTTCAACATCTATAAAAGTATGTAGCAGCTACCAAAGGCATAGCATTTCTAAATGAAAATGCAGAAAAGATGTGGCCAACTCAGATTAAAATAAAATACTGGTAAACGAGATCTCGTGCCGCCTACACATGTATAATGGGGCACTCACGTCGGCTTGGATATGAAGTGGGAGCTGAACTGTGTACATAGCGCGACACTAAGTGAAAACAAACGATCGTCGTTTTCTTCTTTTCTTTTTTCTTAATTGTTTTTTTTTCGTTTTTTGTTTGGTGCCCCATTTACGATACAGTTTTTATCTCTCTTTTTAGTATTACGCGATACCTTCTGTCCCAATTTATTTTTCGAGGAACAGAGAACCATGCCATACGCTAAGTGCTCTCGTATTTGAACATGTTTTGATCACTGTGTGTTCCTCGACATTGTCAGCGCAGCATCTCGTCCTAGTGCCCGATTTTTATATCTACAAACATTTCAGTTCCATCTCTTTGAGCCGAACTTCTAAGGTGTATCTTTCTTGAAATGTTACCCGCTAGAGCTCCACGCTCTCTGAAAACTAAAAAAAATGTCTAGCGCGTTCTGAAACGGGACAAACAACAAACTCCATGGCAGGAATAGCGTTCAGGTGAAATATATTATTTTTTTCACCAAACGGCGTCTTCAGCAGCCTCGCATTCCTATAGAGTAAGTGGTGGACGCGAACAACTGCTTGAAATACAAACAATTCTGTGAGCATTTTTAGTCATAAAAAGTACTATTGTAGGAAGATAGGTGAAATCACACTTGTAATTATATCAACAATTATTTTACAAATATTTACTTGACGTACATGAAGTCCGCTACTTTGACCGTTGGCGTTGTCTGGTGAGCCTGCACTGATTCTGGCCCAAAGGGCACGGGTTCGTGGCCCGCTTTTTTCTTCTGCCTTCTTCTGTCCTCATAAAAAACACAGTATATCCAGTCAATACAACTGCTCTCCTGCTAGGCAAAACTAGACGAGCTTTGAGTCGACTTTTACTTGTGATTGTTGGGAAAATGAAAATACGTAACGATTTTGAAGTTTATGTTGGTGTGATTACTTGTCATAATCCGTGCGTTTCTTAGTCAGCGTTCACGTCCGGGTAAGCTGGTTTAAGCTTGTTTAGTCAGAAAGTATTTCTAGATTGTTAATTTGAGGGTGAAGTACTTGGAGCGTCGCGGAAGGATCTTGAAAGAGGCAGTCGGAAGGTGAATCTACGGTTGTTTTAATGCATCGTGTCGCACCAGCACGTGTGAACAACTAAGGTCTGCATTTAAAAATGCTATAGTTGATCTTTCCGCGCGATGTTCAAAGTGTAGGAGTTTCTGCACAGCCATGCGAAGGCGTGAATTATGGTCCAGGATGTCGGGGGGTTAAACCTGCGAAGAGGAGTGAATGAATTCATTGGGCAAACGAAGAGGCGTGGCATGTACGAGTCCAGCAACGCTGCGCCCAAGATAAACTTTGATTGCGGCTCTAATGTCGAGCAGAACAAGAGGTAATGTCTTCGTCCATCCTAAAGCCACACCTTGAGCTTCGAGAGTTTCCTTTAACTTGCGATGAAACCATTCCACGAGCCCATTGAACGAGAGATGGTCCGCTGTAGTACGGATGTGTGTAACACGAAGCCTGTGAGACAATCTTCTAAACAACTTTGATTGAAACAGTCTTTCGCAATTTGACGTTACCGTCGCTGGGACTCCAAACCGAATGATCGAAATCTGCCCGAACTGTGAGACTGTCTGCCATAATATCGTTCATCGACAAAATCGAAGTAAATTAAGTCACGGCACTATTATCGTTTATTGTGGTTCTGCACAGGCGTCGCATTGGGCAGTGGCAAGTCACTCAAACATTGTACGGCGGCCAAGCGCTGAGTACAAAATGGCAGCTTGCACTCCACCATAAAAAAGAAAGCATCTACGCACCTGGCGTGTAATTCGTCTGATTTGAAGTACACTTTAGTTTCAGTCGACGCCCTAGTTTATTGCAAGAAAAGAAAAATCACTGCAACTAGTTGTGAGAAGAAGGTCAATGACTCGCTGAATATAGATCTTGCCACCGCAAGTAAAATATTTTTTCTATCCAGTCACTTTAATAGCAACTGCCTATAAGATCCTTCATGTTAGTGAGAGTTTATACAACAAACTTATCTCTGAGTTGTTCGAAATATGGCTACAAGCTCGTGGAATGTAGCCCAAAGCTCTCCCTTGTTAGCATTTGATGTATCTAAAGTGAAATATTGCATACTTTAGCCAGTCTGCCTTCTTACTTGCCGAAACTTTTTGCTGAGACTTTCCAGCATTCATCAGAATTATTTTCGCTAGTTTGGCCCTTCGCCAGAGGTTAGCCCCGCGTTCAGGTTTGCTGCCATGGTTGCATAGGTCAGCACAAACCTTGTTGAGAGCGCAGCTCAGATAGATGATCCTCCCACATAGGTAACAAGGTCCTTGTGGTTGAGACAGACCAATTAACACACTTCCGTGAAGACGCTTAAGACTGTCCTGCGCTGCACGCTTTTTACTCAAGTGCCGCCATTTTATCAGCTACCGAGGTACGTGTTGAGCGAGACCAAAGTGAGGTTGCTGATCACACTTTAAGCAAGCTGTGGCCAACGGGTGTCTGCCGCGTAACACAGAATAACTGCAGTTAGTGTAACCTCAGTCAGACTTAACTACGGTAAAGGTACCCTTGTAAATAGCGCATTGCAGAAGCCCGCTGGCACTCGTGATTTGTGTAAGTATTAATATTATTATAATGCAATTAAATGTAAAGGAGCAAGGGATGTGGACGAGAATGACGAAAATAATCCCTGGAGAAGGAGAACAAGAGGGACAAAGGCCAAACACAAATCTCCAAACACAGCTAGGTGACTGGTGCGCGACCGAAAAAATACGCCTGGTCCGGGTATCGAACCCGGAACCTCTCCATTACCGGTGGAGCGCTCTACCAACTGAGGTAACCAGGGGTTAGACGTCAGTAGAGCAAACGGGTTTTATCAGCTGCCACCAGTCTAACAGCAACAAGGTTATGATTATAATGCAATTTAAGGTTATGATTATAAGGCAATTAAATGCAAAGATGCAAGCAAGCTGTTCAAGAATGACGAAAATAATCCCTGGGGAAGGGTAACAAGAGGGACAAAGGACAAACACAAATCTCTAAACACAGCTAGGTGACTGGATTATTTTCGTCATTCGTTATTAATATTGCAGGATGTTTGAAGTGGTGATTAAAAAACATATCCCATTTGAATTATGTTTGAGGCCACTCGACTTCAAGCATAAAGATTTCAATTACGACATGGCCTTATGGAAGTGAATGCACCCTAGATACGTTAACGTCTCACAAACGCCCTCCAAATGGGCGTCTGTGACCGATGACCGATACATTTTGGGATTTTCCAAATTGTTGGAACCATAAACGGAGAAGAACAGTACCGCCTTGTGCCCGCTGCTGAGTGAGTCAAAGCACTGCAACAACAAGCCCACATTGAGGGAACTACGTGTTCCACGCATCCGGGGCGCGCTACCCGGATGCGCGAGGAGGCCGTATGCCCCTGAGGATTACGCTCTTTCGCCCTCCTCGGGCGAACTGCCACTGGCACACCCTTGACACGGTTCATAGTTTGGAATGCGTCCGTCCCTCCCGGGAGCGAACCTACTTCCGTCAATCACGGGTGCGTTTATTTTTCGTAGGCTCTATAAGCCGGTCAAAAACAACGGCCAGGGTCTTTAGGCGGGGGAGGGCCTTGCTCCACGGAACTCAACTTGAAGGTCTTTCCCTTTATATGTATTTGCCTTTGCGGCTGTGCGGAGTCTGACCGGTGATTTCGTCACATTGAGGAAGCGCCGATATTGCAGATTTTATGAAGCACAAAGCGTGTTGGCACTTGAGTCAATAAATACGTCCTAATGCGCACCCTCAGATATACTGCGTTTTTACGTGGTGCCCACAAAGGGGAAACCCATCACATTTAGCAAAATAAACTTCACCACATTCATTCGATGTTGATCGCCAGATCCCTCTTAACATCACCTATAGCCAGCGTTCAACAATATATTTTCATGCGTATGCGAGTATAAATGTGCTGAATTTTGCAGTAGTATAAAATTGCGTCGCTTTTACAACTTCAACTGCGGCGCCATATTAAAAGACGCCTGAACATGATGCAACACAAAATTGAAAAGTATAGGACAAAAGAAGGAACACAGGACAAGGACCCACTGAGTCACAAATGAAATTAAAAGAAAACGAAGACGAACGAGGAAGCGACAGTAAGGTATATAAACATATAAAGCATTGTAAAGCAAACGCAAATAAAATTTAAAAAGAAATGACCGCATCTCCACGTGGTGAATGATGTTGATTGGGGCGAAGCTCTGGTGGTGCTGATGATACTGATATTATTGTTCATAGGTAGTGCTGATGGTGCTGATTTTTTTTTGCTCATAGGTAGTGCTGAGTTCCGGGTTGCGTTTCGACTTCATTATTACTGCTTTATGGTCGGTAAAGTGAAGAGCCAGTGGTTCTTCTGCGGATCAGCTTTGATCCGCTAGAAGCCGTGGGAACGCATCTCCACCGCTTAAGTCAACGGTCCATGTCAGAAAGAGAATGTGTGGTATGGACCGTGGTTATATACGCAGTTGAGCATTTGATCGCAGCGCCCTCTCGTCTATAAACGTTGAGCCAATGCATGCAAAGTTTAACACGATTATATAGGCATTTGACCGCAGAGCCTTCTCCTGTATAGACGTTGAGCGGCTACATGCAACGTTTCATTCATAACATCCCCAGCTCTTCAGTTACTACCACACCTCAGAGCCCCCTACTCGTCCCGCAGTCGTGGCCGAGTGGTTACGGCGATGGACTAGAAATCCATTGGGGTCTCCCCGCACAGGTTGGAATCCTGTCGACTGCGCAAACATTTTTTTATTTTTTAAGAAGACAGATGGGATGGCAATCGATGTGAGCACGGACGCCGGACGGACAAGGCTAGACCCTAAGGAGCTTCGCCCCTAAAAAGACAAAGGGAAAATGAAACGTAGGGTAAGGCATGTCAATTTGAATTTGTAGTTCAGGAACAACATTCAAATTTCACTTCAACCCTTCATTGTACATTGCAAGAAACTCTAGTTTCTTGTCAGAGATTGCTACAATAGTTGTTTAAACCGGAAATGGTGGAAGCTTCCAAAACGTCTCTGGTAAGGTCATCTAGAATTCTGAAGATGTGGGGTTCTGCCGGGCGCTGTTTGTACATTAGTAGGGATATAAAGGGAAAGCAAAGTGCCAGATGACATACCTGAAGAAGGCCATTTCGAGAAACGGTCTTCTTCAGGTATGCTAAAAGGGAGATGACAGATAAAAATACGTATACAACATACATACAAAAGGCAGAGGAAACACGTGCCACATGTGACGTCATAGAATCAGAGAGGGAGGAGAAAACGTTGTCAAGTAAGATGCAAGAGGCTCGTAAGTCAATAAGTGTAGTAATGCGGGCCAGGGGAAAGGTTAGGGCACCCCGGGTGACCACGCAAATTATCAGTCGAAAAAAAATAATAAAGGGGGAAGGAGGGAGAGAGATTGGAGCGGGCAAAAGTGGAATGTCTGATGGCCGAAAGAAAGTTCCTTGTTTAGACCGGAAAAGAATACCATCATTTGTTTAAAAATCATTTTGTTTCCTTCTCTTTGCGCGAGATGGGTGTTCGGGACCCTCATTTGATGACGCATACTTGCATGTATCGTTCAGAATTATTTGTGCAGGAGAGGTCTTTACATATGTGTGTGGAGACGTCATGTTTAAGTTTGCATGCACTTTCTAGTTTTGTTTTCTGGCTGTGTAGAAGATACAGAATATCGCCAAAATATACTAATTCAGACTGGTATGCCTCCAATTAATTAACAGCCGCTAATGAGAAGTCTATTTCCGTTGATGCACGTGATGTTAAGATGGCATGCACGAACTGCGCTACAAGAATGAGGTGCGGAATCTCGTGATGGCGCAAGTTCCACTGCTCCAGAGGATCGGATTCAGTCTTCTCGATCTACTTGTAGACGAAGGAGCCATTTGCAGGCTTCTTCTACTTCATTGGGGCTTGTACGTTTCGGGTTGCCCTTGCAGAAAGAACGTTTTCTGCTCTTTCCCTGCCAAACAAAACCACGCTTTCCCGAGACGACTGGTGCTCCTGCATTTTTTACTTTTTCTAGGGACGTAATTTTGCGCGAGATAGAACGTTTTAAAACGATCTTCGATGAGAACCAAATCTCTCTTGACTTAAAAACAATTTTCTCACCAATTGGCACCTTCTATCTAAGAAGTAGTTTGATCCCGCAATACATTCGATGATGCACTTTGTAGTATCACTGACTTATTCATTCCACACTGAGAGGTCGCACACGTTTATGGGCCGCCTCGGCAAAAATGTAGGTCCAGACCCGAGGATATCCGCATCCTATCCGCATTCGCAGCCCCTGGTATCTTCATCCGATCCGCAGTCTGCAAAGTCTGCATAAATTTTATCCGCATCCGCCAGTTGTGTACTGGGTGAAAGAAACTCGAAGTAACCAAAAGTAATAATAATGTGAATAGAGCTCATAATGATCAACTTTTGGTATAGTAACTCGAAGTAGTCAGGAAAGTCAACAAAATGTCAATAAGGCAGAATAAAGTCAACGAGCTGAATAGTAACTCAAAGTAATAAAAAAGTAATCATATTACCAGTTTAACTCATAATTGGCTGAATATTATCTTGAAGTAATAAAAAGAGTAATTAAAATATCAATTAAGCACAATTTTCGCCCATTGTTTGAAAAGTAATTCTAAGCAGTGCAAGAAAAATATTAATATTAATGGAGCTCATAATATAACAACATTTGTTATAGTAACTCGAAATAATAGAGTGTAGTCACCAAATGTCAAGTAGGCCGAATTAAGGTCTACTAGGTGAATAGTAATCTAAAGTGTTCAAAAGAGTAATCATAATGTGAATTGAGCTCATAATAAATCATTTGGCTGAATATTAGTTCACAGCTAATCAAACTAGTAATCAAATTGTCAATTAGGCTGAATTATAGTTTATTGTGTCAAAAGTGATGAAAACAGTAATCATAATGGGAATTCAGCTCATGATAGATCAATTGGTGGAATAATAACTTGAAGTAATCAAGAGAGCCACCACTATTGTCAAATAGGCCGAATTAAAGTTAAAGGGACAATGTAACCCAAAGTAATTACAATACTATTTATGATGTCAATTAAGGTCATATTAAATCCATTGGTTTAATATTAGGTCAATGTATTTAAGAGTCATTTATCACAATGATAATTATAATTATGTGTCATAAGTAACTCGAATCATTCAAATTAGTATTTACAATGTGAATTCACCACATATTATATAAACGTGTTGTATAAAAAATCAAAGTAATCAAGAGAGTCTCCAAAACTACAATTAGGTCATATTAAAGTTTATTAGTTCAATAGTAATTTAAAGTACAAAAGAGTAATCATAATGTCAATTATGCTTATATTAAATAAATACGTTTAATATTACCCCCTAGTAACAAAAAGATAAAAATGTAAGTTAGGCCAAATTAAAATCGATTGGATCAAGAGTAATTCGAAGTTAGAAAAAAGAGTAATATTAATGTGAATTAAGCTTTAATAAATCAGTTGGTGATATGTTATATAACTCGAAGCAATCAAAATACTCGCCAAAATGTAAACTAGGTAAAAGCGTCGAAAAAATATCGACACACATACGAAGGAAACAGGACAAGGCGCCTTGTCCTCTTTCCCTTCGTCTGTGTCCCTGTATTTTTTCGGCGCTTTTTGCTGCAATGAACCAACTGGCCCAAATCTTCACTTTACTGTAAATTAGGTTGCTATAAAGTTTGAGTTACTATTAAGCCGAAGTAATCAAAATTGTAATCAAGATATAAACTAAACTCACGACAAATAATAAAAATATTAATGTTAATAAATGTCTTTATTTTGCCGACAGTTTACAGTTCAAAGGTGAAAAGGGAAAAAATCTGTAACACAGCTTGACTAGTCCCGGGCCACCTAAACAGCAGTTGAGACGCGGGCACCAGAATTATTTACATACGATTAGGACATAAATGAAAACATGAAGAGATCCTTTACACGAGAGAAAAATTGATTAGTGTCATTATATAATGCAAATTCAGTTTGAGCAGACTAGCATTAGTAGACAAAACGCTGCGAAAAACAGCTTCAAACCCCCCAAAAATAACATTTTCTTCTATTCGTTTTGGTTTAAGGTGAGTATATCAACACTTAGCTTCTATTAGGTTTGGTTTGAGATGAGTATGATTAATTCCCGTAAGCTGCTCACCGACACATTGTTAAGCTCTATATTTTCCCTACTCAACTTATTCAGTGTAGTCGGAAGGGTGTATGATGTAGTACACCCTTCCGACCACTCTGAACAAGTGGAGTAGGGAAAATATAGAGCTTAACAATGTGTCAGTGAGCAGCTTACGGAATTTGTTTACCATTTACCATTTTTACCATTTACCAGAACCATGGGAAGTACCATTTTTAGAGCTAATTACAGACAATACACTACATTGTAGTGTATTGTCTGTAATTAGTTCTAAAAAATGGTACTTCCCATGGTTCTACAGTTCACGTTGGATATACATATACCTTTTTTGTTAGGTTTGCTAAGTCTTCGAGATAATGTTGAGATTGATTTTTTTCTACCATATATTTCGAACGTAAACGATATTTGCATAAATCAAAATTTTTCATTACTCTAAGTTGGTTGAAGACAATGTTCATTGTATAATCCAGCGTAACATGAGAAATGCTTCTTAATATATTTTTTGTAATATAAATATCTGTTGAAGATTTATAACCAACTGGTTCAATATCAGCTCAAAGTAATGAAGTCATCAAGATGTATATTCTGGCGAATTAAAGTCTATTGGGTCAATAGTAACTCGAACTAATTGAAAAGTTAACCATAAGGCGACTCGTGCTTATTATAAATCAGTTAGTCTATTATGTGCTCACAGTAATGTGAAGAGTAATCATGATGTTATTTAGGCCGATTCAAACTCCATTGGCTCAATAGTAAGTCGAAGTAATCGAGTGATCATAATGGTAATTGAGCTGAGAATAAGTCACTTAGGTGTATAAAAGCTTAAAGTAATAATGAGAGTCAGGTTTATGTCACTTAGACCAATAGAAAGTCAAAAAGGTCACTATTACTCAAAGTAATCAAGATGTCAATAATGCTGATATAAACTCAGTTTTGTCACTAATGTATCGCTGAAAGATAAAAAGTAACCACTAAGTAATTGAGTTAATTTAAAGTCACTTGGGTGAGTAGTAACATGGTATAATCAAAGGCGCAATCCAAATCTTAACTTTCCTTTTATCTAGTCGCATTTGTCAATATTATTTTAAATATTCGACTGAGTAATGAACATTTGGCTTCTGTAAGTTATTTATCAATAATACCCATATAACAATGAATTAATCAGGTCAAATGAGCTTCTACCAAGATATGTTTTTCTCTAAGTGATCGAGAGAGTAATTAAAAATGTTTGTTCGGCTTTTATCATGCAAATGTTGTTATTAATGGTCGATGTAATTTGAAGTGTAAGTCACTCATACACTAATCTTCAAATAAAGTCAGATATTTCAATAATAACGCGAATTCAGATATTTCAATAATAGCGCGAAGTCATAAAAAGAGTAATCACAAACTACAATTGCATTTATATAATCTGAAATGTAACAATAGTAAGTAGAAGGAATAAGAAACAGCAAAACAAAACGAAAAGAGTAATCCAACAGTGAAAGATTAAGCACTCGACAATCATGTGGCCAGTAACTCCAGGTAATCGAAATAGTGATCAAAATATCAGTTGCTCCCAAAACAATTCAATACTATAAAAAAATCTAAGTTATCAAAAGTGTAAGCGAAACGTGAACTCTGAAGACATACAGATACATAAATATTTTATGTATTAAATTGCGTTACGCCGTGAATGAATTGGGTAGATCTGGATTAAATTAAACGGCGCTTGACCTAAATAAAATGACGTTTGGAATAAAATAACCGTTTTTCGGACGAAAATGAATGGGAAAACTTGTAGGTGTACTGTTAAGGAATGTCGTATAGAGCTTGTAATGAAACATGCCTGTAGATATTCTAGTGAGCGCTGAAGTACCTTTCCATGTATAAATGGTTCCGTCGTGAAGTTCACACGTTTACCTCCAACAAATTCGGCAAACAACACTAGACGTGCTTGACAAAGTTGGTGTCAATGTAATAATAAAGCTGGTGGGGTGCAAGCCACACTAGCCTTGGCCGTTGTAGCTTCATTGAAGATGACCGCGGTCTGCAACCAGACCAAATACTTAGTGCCATCATACTTTTCACCATTACAATATCAAGTTGGGTGGTTTCAGTGCCCAACACATATATTATTGGGGAGATTTTAAATGACGTTCTCAAGTGTATGGATACTATAGTGCTGATATGGATACGTTTTTCTGACCCTCTCACCTCACTATGATGTGTAGCCTTTCGTCGAATGTACTGCGCATGGGAGAATGAGGTTTGATTATTCCGGGTAGACGGTGTCACTCTTCCCGCTGTAGCGGTAACGATTGCTGAATAGTTAAGTTTCCAATTGTGTAAAGTCGTAGAATGCTTTTTCTGCATTCGACATTTTTGCACGACCTGATTTGCATAGCTTCTGATCCCCTCATTGTTTTATATTAATGTATCATTTTTGTTATTGTTCTCTATCGGTGCACTTCTTGCAGTTTATACCTCGCACCTTATGTGATACTTCTCTTATGAGGGCATATGAGGTAAAATGCATAAATTATTAGAACACCCTTTACAATAACCCGACTCTACTTGACACCGCAAATCTTTAGGATTCGTAGAAAAACTATCGAATTATGGCATCCTTTTCCGCTGTAGTAGACCAATTTTCCCACCTCTAATAAAATGTTGCTTTTTTTGGTAACTTTCCAAGCTTATGTCGTGCATGCATTCTGGTCTTATGCTTTCAAACACCTTTGAATATGACTTTTTTATGCAAAAAGCGACAATGATTTACGTTTTGAGATGAATTCCGTTAATATAATTTATTTAACTGGGGCGTGTTTTATCCATACTCAATGGATTAATGCATCGACTCTGTTTAATAATGATGTACCCAAACCTGTACTAGTTACGAAAAAAGAAGTTAAGTGAAGTTACTGAGTATTGGCCCCAAAAATTATTTTAGCACAATAAAAACTGCTAATTTAAAATGCAATTGTGTAAGCTACTAAGTACCTTAAAACGTGTCGAAATAATTTTGAAGTTACTTTTTCTATATTTTTCTTGTAGCAAGAAAATACAGAGGTTGCAAAATCCCGCTAGCCTAGTTAAAAGCCATTCTCGGACTTCTGTTTTCAGAAAATGATTTACTAGCTTGAAGAAGCCATTTGCTCTCAAAGTTCTTGTCTGAAGGTTCTCCTTCTGCAGGCCTTAGTGTTGTGTTACTTTTTTTTGGTATTTGACACACTGCTAATGTACCAGTTCTACTTTGCGATTTCATCCTGTATAAGCTTGGTTCTACAGAGAGTTCCTGGTTGTTTATCGGCTTTGTGTAAAAAGTTATGGGAATTATTAAGATATATCGAACGATCTTCGAATTTGGCATTTATTTATATTCAGATACACTCGGCCCATGGGGATTTACAGGCATATATACTGGATATAGCATAGATGTGAGTTAGATCTCTGATAACATAAATGTAAACACCTGTTTGAACGAAGCTCTGATGCGTCGCAATGTGAAGACTGAAGCATATACAACAAAAAAAAACCACTTTTTAAAGACATGACCCTGTCACAATTCTAAAATGTTAAAAATACTATTTCATAAAAAACAGACACAAGCCATTACAATGAAGGGACTGCATATTTTTACATATATATGGGTCATAGCAGATAACATGGCAGCTTCATGTGTTGAAATCTGAATAAAAAAGTTGAAGCATATTTTCAAAAGTACACAGGTTAAAAAGCTAAAATGTGTTCAGGAAGTTTGCTTCAGCCATTTATGGTTTAAGCAAAAAGAGTGTTTAAACACATTAATTCTGGGAAGATACTGTTATAATGCTTTAGAATGATGTAAAGTAGCCGACCTGTTAATAACAGGTTTAAGATAAAAAAAATTTGTCGCCTAGCTAGATGGTTAAACATAGTACGCAAAATTAGAGCAAAGAACGAACACCGGAAGGAGGGGTAGACAGAACAGAGCGCTACTTACAAGTTACGTTTTATGAGAGGATAGAGGAAGGCAAAGATAAAATTGAGACTAAAATTATAGAAAGAGGAAAGGAAACAATATGCGAGAGAAGTAAAGTCAGAATACAACAGCAGAAACAATTCTAGAAAAAAGAATAAGGATAAAAAAAGAAACATTAAAAATACACTAAGAAAAAAACAGTAATAGAAATTTAAAAAGACAGATTTCCGGAAAATAAAGCTTATGCCAATAGTGCAGGTACTAAAGTTGCTTCGTTGACAAGTTTGCCGACGGAGTACTAACGCACGCATCCCCTGTGGTTGCTATGACGTGGGCTTCACCTATTTTCCGTGTTCTTTTGTCCACACTTTGTCGCAGGATCATTTTGCGAGCAAACAACGGGTGGCACCCACAGCCCTCACGTGTGCTGCTAGATATATCACCGGCACAAATTTAAGGAAGATAAAGAGAGAGAATGTTTTCTTAGCCTAATGCTTACGCATCGTCTTGACTGGCCCACATATGATTTCTCACAAGGCATCGGAATCTCGTAGACGACGCCGATGCAGCAGTTGACTTATTGGTGTACTTGTCTGACGCCGAATTCGTCGTGGCGGTCTTGGGTGGAGTTTGTCTGGGGGCAGAGCCTTAGCTTATCCGGAGCAGAGAGCACCACGTGGGCTTGGCATTTGGCAGTGACTCTCTTGGAGTTGTGCGATATACGGTGGATGTATGGTACTACCGCTGGTCGGTGTCTTCGGTCTATATTCTTCTCACGTTTTTTTTTTAGGTTTTAGAAAACCTTCCGCAACTTCTGACATGATAGAGGCGGGGTACCCTGAATTCTGTAGCCGCAGCACTTGCGCTCCGAAGTTCTGTGGTGCTGAATGCATACAAGACTTCTTCAGTGCCGCAGACAAACAGTTGGAAACAATTTCTCTTCTTATATGTTTAGAGTGTGCCGAATTATATTGAAGCAGTCGTTTCTTAGATCATGGCGAATACATCCAGCATACATGATTCGTTTGAAAGGTAAGACGCAAATCTAGAAATCGAAAAATGCTTTCAATCGGGGGCTCTTACGTCCCTTCAGCTCGATCAAGAAACATGCTCTTGATGGTGTTAAAGGAGCACAGTCGCTTGTTATTGATGATTCTGTAAGTAGCACCAGATAGTCATCTACATACATGAATGTGCGTGCGACATGGGGTGGTAAGCACTCTATGGTGGCTCTGTCACATTTAAAGAGAAAAATGTCGCACAACAAAGGAGTCACACACGAACCGATGGAAATTCTTTTCTTTTGTGTGTAGATCTTGTCCAATAACTTTACTACCGTGGACCTCTGGTGGAAAGTCAAAAGTTCGAGGAAGGTCTCTACCTGTATGCCACAGTTATTTTGGAAACTTACAGATCCATAAGAGTCAACACACTCGCTTACTGCGTCAAGCAATTCTTTGGGAGGGATTCAATAAAATAAATCTTCTACATCAAGCGAACATATGAAGCGTACTTGGGAGGAAATATTCTTCAAGTAGTAAATAACATCCTCAGAGTTGTGAACCGAGAAAATGTCATCCATTTGAAGGTTGGACAAATGACGCAGAAGGAATCTCGAAATCTCTCCCTGCCAAGATCACCTTTTTGTGACTATCACACGGAAAGGTTATCCTTCTTTGTGTGTCTTGGCCATAGAAAGGATCTCAAGCTGGTCATTTTTCTGTAGCGGTGATCTGTTTCCGTAATTGGTTCAGGATCAGTTTCTGGCACAGTTGAATAACCTTAGCCTTGACTGGTTTGGTCTTGAAGTCAGGGAGATGTTTGAAGTTATTTCCAATGGTCATGGCAGCCTTTTGCAAATAAATATCCCGAGGATCGAAAACAAAACCCCGTTCTTTATCAGATATTAGCAGAATGAGATTTGTCTGATGAAAGTAGTTCACAACCCTGAATGATTTCCCTTACTCGCACAAATAAAGCCCGCTTTCAGTAGTACATCAACACAGTCCTCTAGGCATCGGGTTCTGTCAGCTTCTAGGGCTTTTGCCACGGTGTCGTGTACAGTTGATATCCTGTAGGTGTTCTGTCTTGTCGGCGTTCTGCAATACGGGGAAACCTTTTCTAGAAGATTGCCATTTGCAGTAGGTACACAGTCATCACCCAACAGAGTGACAGACTCACCTTGCCAGTTCTTGTTAGGATGGCGAAGTTGTTTTAGCTCTGGAACGTACGACCACCAGAGGCACTCGGTCATCTTACTAGCCCATAGCAGATAATCATTGTATCTCAACCAATGGGCACTGTTATTATCTCCACCAACGGCGATAACCTTGAGGCGCATCCGATAGAATCGTGCTTGTCTCCCCATCTCGGAGCGGACGAATTTAGAAATCCTCTTGGCGTGATGCAATGAAGTTTGCCCGCAGCTGAACATACCAGTAATGTCCTGCGGAATGACAACGTGTCGGATGGCGAAAGAATAAAACCTTGCCTTGCACGTCAAGATGGCTATAAAATTAATATAGAAAGTAACTGGGTCTAGCTGGTAGGAATCGATAAAGGGCCTAATGTAGATGAAAGAAACTGTAACCAAATAATTTGATGACCTAGTTGGTTAAATATATTACACAAAATTAGCGCGAAGGACGAACACAGGAAGAAGGACTAGACAGGACAGAGCGTTACTTACAACTCTCGTTTTATGAGAAGATAGAGGAAGACAAAGATAAAATTGAGACTAAACACATAGAAAGAGGAGAAGACAGAATATGCTGCAGAAGGAAAGAAAAAAAAACAATATCACAAAAATTCTAGAAAAAAAATTACGGATAAAGAAAAAGAAATATATTGAAAAACGCACTAAAACAGTAATAAAATTTGAAAAGGAGGATTTTGAAAGCAAAACGCCTACGGAAAATAGTGCAGGTGCTAAAATTACTTCGTTGACAAGTTTACAAACGGAGCAGTAAAACACGCATCCCCCTGGTTGCTTTGACGTGGGTTTCATCCATTTCGCGTGTTACTTTGTCCACACTTGTAGCACCAGCATTGTGCGGGCAAACAACGGGTGGCTCCCACAGTCCCTTACGTGTACTGCAAGATGTCACGACGATGCAGATAAAAGAGAGAGAGAGAGAGAGAGAAAATGTTCTCTTAGCCTAATGTTGATGCACCGTCCTGACTGGCCCACATTTGACTTCCCATAAGTCATCGGAGCAAGGATAAATATCAAAATCTATTTTTAGCTGAGCATGAAAAATCCCGAACAAAAACTTTAGGCGCGCTATATTTCTCCTAACCCCCAGTGGCTCAAGCCCACACTCGTTTAACGATTTCGTAATCAAGAAAGCCGATCTGTAATCAGATTGTATAAACTATAAAGCGTAGAGCCTGTTTTTGCACTCTCTCAAGTTTGTTAATGTCGGTCTTAGTAACGGGGTCCTGAACAACGGAGTCATACTTGACTGTCGGCTGTATCAGAGTTCTTTATGCTGTGAGTCTTACTTCTGCATTGGCATCCTTAAGTTTCTGTCTCAACACGCAATATAGGTGGTGGGCTCTAGCACAGATGTTTATAATCTGAGAAAGCCATTTTAAATTTTGAATTATCGTTACTTATATATACTTAAAGGTCTCTATTTTGGTCAGTTCCATAGGTCTAATGTGAGACTGAAAAGAGGATATTTTTATTTTATGAGTGAAGTGGGTGTATGATGACCTGCTGGAGTTAATTTCCATTTGTCAATAAAGGCCCCACTGGCTAATCTGCTACTGATATTGACTTAACACTAATTGCTCGTCGGACGGCTTCATTGGTGAATAAATAAGACAGTCATCTGCGAATATGTTAATTTTTATTGGAGGCGTAATAATTCTGGTGATGTCGTTAATATAAAAACAAACCATAGCGGTCCTAACACAGACCTTTGTGGCATCCCTGACGTTACGCGTAAGGACACTGATGAGGCTCTTCAACTGTTTGTGATTTATTTTGTAAGTACGTTTCGATCGAACTGGTGATATTGTTATTGGTTTCTGAATGATTTAGTTTTGTTACTAGCTTTTTATGCAAAAAGCGATCAAGTGCTTCGAAAAATCAATGCATATAACATCAAAGTCTGTTTTCGAGTTTATTGCAGAAACGAATTCGTGGAAAGTTTCTACCAGTTCAGTCGTCGTTGATAAACCCGACCTAAAGCCGTGCTGTTTTAAACAAAGTATTCCGCTGTTATCCAGGTATTGAATTATATCTTTTTCAAGTAAATGCGTCGTCGCTTTACAGCAGGTGCTTGGTAGACATACAAGACGGCAATAATTTATCTTTAAACGATTCCCACTTCTAAATATCGGTATCACCTTAGCCAATCAGAAGGAAGAGTACTAGATTCTAGAGGCCTGTTAATAATTGCCCTAAGGTAGAAGGACAACCATTCAGCCTTACTTTTAAAAACTTATCCGGGAATATTCTCTGGATCCCGAGTTTTCTCGGGTGAAGATGCAGCTTTCTATTAAAAATTCCGTTTGTGTTATAGTCAGTTGATCCATCTGAGGCGACGCTTCACTGGTTGTTATTGGAATCGGCCTGTTTGCGTAAACTCTCGAAAAAATCGGTTGGAATAATTTATTAAATTGATTTGATATCTCCATACTGTCGCCAATTACTTCTTCATTGGCAACAAACTGATCAACGTGCTCTATTTTCTTGCTTAAATGTATTCAGAATATGCATAGTGAATTCTTTAGGATGTTGTGTAGAGTGACCCCATGAAACTATTCTTTAGCTTCCTGTATTAATTGCTGTATTATTCTATTAATCTCCGAATTGGCCACATTCTTTTGCTTTTTTGTTTGCTTTTTCACTTTTTTTATTTTAGGTTTATGATGAGTAATCTTACAGGTACTCCATCAATTATATTTGTTTTCTTGGTTTAACCCGCGTTGAAACGTAATTAACAATGCAATAACAATCAAATATTTTTTTTCATAAATCTAGAAGTCGGTAATATTATGGGTAGTTGAGAGGACTTTAAAAACATCTAACGCCATCTCAAGATGGTTCGAGAGTAGCAACATCGTCTGCACTAATAATTAACTTAATTACTGTTTTCGCGGTGGGACGCTTCACTCTCTGATGATGCAGAACAACGTAGAGCGAAATATTTGATGGTCTTGTATGCCTTCAGTTACCGCAATAAAATAACTGTTTATATTTTCTGACAAAAATATTAAATCTAATATTGTCTTACAATATTCGGTAATTCTTGTGTATTCCCAAGCTATTTGGTTGAGGCAATATGTCAACGCTCTATCAAACAATCCTTCGTAGCTTGAAATCTCGGTACGTCCAGCAGAAAAATGCAAATTGCAGGAGTAACTGTTCTTTATAAAAAAAGAGAAAAAAATAATTTTCTGTCTAATTATAAACCAGTTTCTATTTTACCTGTTCGTTTTTTTTCATTTTGTACTTAAGACTTTTAATCTTCATCGACAAATGTTACTTGTTAACCCCATGTAAGTTGGCTTTCGTGAAGGCAAATCCACTGAACTGGCACAACTTTAACAAAAAAGAATACATACTGACACAGTTCAAGAGCAAAGCCTTGGTTGTTGGTATGTTTGTGAATTATTCTAAATGTTTCTATTTGGTCAATCATTCTACTTTCTTGAAAAAAAGCTTGAACGCTTCGGTATTTGTGGAAAGATGTTGCTGCTTTTGAAGTCGTACTTATCTAATCGAAAGCAAGTCGTTGAAATAAAAAAAATGTGCTCCAAAGTTCAACGCGTCATTTGTGGTGCGCCTCAGGGTAGTATACTGGGGCCGCTAGTCTTTAACATTTATCTTAGTGGCATTGCGAACGTCAGCGCCATTGCTAAGTTTATTATATACGCGGACGACACAAGTATTTTCTTTTCTGGAAATGACATCCATGAACTGTATTTTTAAAAATGTATTTTTGTATTTTTAAAAATGTATATATATGTGTAAAAATATATGTATAAAAATACAAATAAATGTATTTTTACTATGAAAGCACTAGAAAAGTTGTCAGTCTAATTCCATGAAGATAAATAAGGCAAAAACTAAAACAATCATATTCAGACAAAAAAAAGCTAGTTCCATTCATAAAGATATCACCCTAAATTCCAATACAATAAAACATTTTGAACATTTTAAGTGGCTTGGTGTCATATCTTCTTCAACTATGTAGTGGGATAACAACATAAACCACATAGTAACTGAAATGGCTGAGATCACTGGCGTTACGGTCCTATTAAATACCTTTTTTCCCCAAAAATTAAGTTAATCCTGTATAATTCGTTCTTTCACTCTCATATAAGCTATTATCAATTGGAATGGTTAACAACAACACTTCAAAACCTGCAAGGTGTTTATGTATTACAAAAGAATGTCTTCGTTATATTTAGAACGTGCCTTATAGATCGGAAAGTACGAACTTGTTTTACCGCTCCCATGGGATTAGAGTATTCAAATTGTTTAGATACCGATTAATTTTGAAGTAGATATTAGAAACAAAAAACAATATAAACAACATACGTGATATGGTTCATCTTAAAATAAAAGACATATCTAGTTACTCAACAATCTATTGTAAAAATTGGGTAGTGCCCCCACCTAGCTCGAAATAAGGAAAATATTGCTTACGTAATATACTACCACCTCTTTTAAACAAATATCAACTCGTGCATCTTGATTTATTCACCTGCAAATACAGTGAATTCGTACAATGTATAAAACCGAGAGAGTATTATTTTTACGATTTTTTGTTTAAATGTGTGCGTCCTGAACTTTCATGTTCACTATGTGTTTTTCCTTGTGGTTATTTCCACCCAGCGCTTGCTTGCTTTTTTTTTAGTGTGAAATAGCAAAGTAGTGTTATAATTACATTTTTTTAGGGGGGGGGGATGATGCTGCTTAGCTGCCAAATATTAAGGGTCTGTGGACTCGTCAAGCTGCAATCGGCATTTTTTTTTCACAGCCCCTTCATCTGTACTTGTACAAGGTGAAAAATAAACTGATTTGGTTTGATTTGATTTAAAAGAAGCTCTCAGTCAATACCAGTAAGATTAAAATCCTCGGCCACATTTAGTTTGGTTCTTTTGTTAACATGTTTACATAACAGAATATTAAGATTTGAAATTTTCTAGAACACAATGGGAGCATTGGACACACTATACACAGCTACAGTAACAAAGAATATATTACAAACTGAAATGTTTGCAAAAAATCGCCTCTTTCAACTCAGAATCTAATGGTATATAAGTAATATTACGTTTTACAATAACAGCAACGCCCCCTCCACCAGATCATTCCTGATCTCGTGGAGGATTATTTCTTGTGGAGGATCATTCCATTTTTAGTTTGAAGTAATAACAAGTTCGCTTGACTCCTTGGACAACAACCAAGTTTCAGTTAGGATACTAATATGAGGATTATGTACCATTATCATATGTCCCAAGGACGTAATTTTGTTTACACTTCTTCTGGCAATAAAGGCAATAACCCGCAACCCTGAAGACTGCAAAAATAGTTGCGATTGTTATTCCCGGTCATGTTTTTTTTTATCAAGCACCAGATTCCTTGCATTATTTTTGCTACTCCACTAATTCATCTGATCATTATTTGGTTCACGACAGCGTTCCTTGTCGTGAAAGAGGAACACTGTCTCATTTTCTTATGTTGCTTCGCGCGCTTGCCTAGAGCTTTTTTTTGCTATAAACACATTTTCTTTCGCATAATCACAGCTTACACTCAGTGCGCTTTCTTTTTAGTTTTTTTCAATTTTCTCGGACATCTTGTTTCTCATTCTAATCAAGAAATTTCATAAAAATCGGTCTACATGTGCCCGATTCTTTCTGGAAAGTTTTTCAACTGAGATAATTGTGACTTCAAGTGTCTTAGAAAATATGTTGTTCAAAATATTTTCTTTTAGACCACGAAATTGTTAAACCATCTCCTTCCGGTAGTCGAAATACTATGGTTATTATTAAGTTATTACGTGGAGTGTTGCTTTTTAGTTCGCTCATGCTTTATTTTTGCTGATCTACACTATGCCTTTGTATCCTTGCGATATCCCTAATTGATTCTACTTTTTTTTCTTAAAGTCCGATAATGCTTTAGCTATTCTTTCTATTTTTTGTTCATGCCATGGACATTACTTCCTAATCTTGTCTGGTTTTGTATTACATCCTTGAGATCTCGACCAAACTCTATTTGACAATCTAGCACGTTTTGCAACAGCTCTTGAACACTTGGTCCCGGATTTATTTTGAAGTCTCCCGCAAGTAGTCAGTTTAAAATAAACCAACACGCGCTCGACATATCTGTACACTTTTTAGAGGACAAAAACAAAACACATTAAAACCTAGAACGCAACGATTTATCGTCACCGGCGTCAATACGGTGTAGGTTGAACTAGAGTTCCTGTATAGGCTCCCTACGGGAGCCAGAGTTGCGCGTTCATCTCCGTAGTGCCGTCTTTCCTGCACGGCATGTTGATCCCGCTCGTCACGTGACTGAATTCGGCGAATAGCAGCGCCGCGCGTTCGAAGCGCGCGGCGCGCTCAAAAGCAGGGGAACGTACGCCGGTGCGCGTGCAACGTCTACTTTCCTGTACGGCACTTGATCCGGCTCCTCACGTGATCGGATAGCAGAGAATAGCGGCGCGGCGGTACGGGGAAAACAGACGCGCAACTCTGGCTCCCGTAGGGAGCCTATATAGGAACTCTAGGTTGAACCACGGCATTTTAAATGTGGTGCACGCATTGTTAATACCAATTTCACAAGCGCGTCTGAAATCGTCAGCGGGGTTCATAGCATATAGGGTGTATTCACTGGCGGCCATATCTGTGTGCGCTAATGCTGAGCACGTGCTGATGGCGAGCTTTCACAGTTATTTTGCAACGTGCACCCCGCACCATCAAGATTGCCGGTCTTGGCAACCTATTAATGCCAGCTCGTTCTGAGCATGCGCTCTAAACAGTGACCTCAAATATGGCGACCAGTGAATACCCCCTATAGTGTTGATGTCATTGTCCTTCCAAGTTGGTTGCTGTTGCCGACTATGTTAGATAATGTTTTGCGGTCATGCTGGTGCGGTGGCAAGTGCTCCGGTGTATAGAACTGTTCAGCGATTGAAAAGGGCGGCAACCGAGCGCGAAGCACAATGTTCCCGGTGCTCGTTCGGAAGGAGACAACGTTGCAGTTGTAAGATGGAAAAAGGCTGTACCCCGCTGTCGTCCCCCGATTTTCGTTAGCGTCATCGCGTTCAGTGAAGTCCAGCCGTCGCAATTAGTTTTCTGTTTCTGCCCGAAAATAAGACGCCAAAGGGCCGTCATTAGGTGCAGGTCGCAGCAACTTAGCAGTGGTGTCACAAGGGGTGTCGAGCCGGCAAAGGCCATTGGCAATGCTGGTAGCGCGTGCGCTACACCCGTCAGGAACTCCAACCAATGAGTGGGAATGCGCAAAAGTCGATGATCTTAGTGGAATTGGGCACGATGACACGCAGTAGCCGCCGAAGTAAAGTAATCCAAGCACACGCCAGCTGCCAGGGACATATGTCGACACAATAAAACTCGCTCTACCCCACAATATTTCGAGCCCGGCAGTCCTGGTAATCAAAAGAAAACGCCCGTTGTGGCCGAAAAACCTGTGGCTGCCATACATGAGCCAATGTTCGCAGGCTCCAGTACAGGGTGTAAGATAGACAGGTGGGGAAACGAGAGCCAAATGAGCGACCGGATTGTGTCCCCATCGGGTTTCTCTTTTTCTGTGGCGCCATCTATGTGGAGCACCGCGAACTCTCACTCCAGGCGGGCAACCGGTAGCGACCGGCTAAACTGACAGAGATTTTTTTCTTCTCGCCGCAGCGCCATCTGTCGCAAATCGGGGGTACCCGCAAGCAGACGAGTACACAATCCGGTCACGGCGCTGCGGTAGGCCTCTATGGGCCGTTTCCCCACCTGTCTATCTTACACCCTGCTCCAGTAGGAACGACGCCAACGCTGACCGGTAGAGCGATGTTCGTCGAGATTGAGCCCCAAACCAGGAATGGTCCTAGACACCGTTATGATCGCCGCAAGAACGATGCCTGGGGACAACGGTCTTTTATGACCACTTGGGCAAGGCAACCTTAGCGGTGACTGTGATCACATGGCCCAGCTTTCGGCGTTGACATCTTCAAAATTCTCTCAGAACTTGTACCTCTGACATTGCCGTCCTCTTTGTTGGGTATATACCGATAATGTAATGATATTAAGTTGGGTAGCTGGTCGGGGAGCCCTCTGAAAACCTCGTAGTCGAGCCTGGACGTCTGGGATAGGATAGCCGTCCTCCAGTTCTCTCTCGCGATGACGTGGAAGAGTTCCATTCTATCGATAATGAGGTGCTGGTGTTCGGGGAGCATGGCATCGCAGTAGTGCCGGTACGGGTGGAGATGCCGGATCTCGTGGAGATCTCTCGTGGACAAACTTTCGGTGTTGTGGGCGAGGCCGCGCAGGATGTCGTAGGCCTGACGGACCCTCGCTCCGGGAATAGTGGTGGGGGCTCCACCAGAGGTAGTCGGATTGCGTTGGTGGCTCTGGTAGAAATGATTCCCTTACAAGCCATGCCTCCAACAAAAACAGGGGAGGGCTCCGGCGATACCAGAAGCAATCTCTTGGCGCGTCTGTGGGTGTTCGAGCTCACCGTGCTGACGTTCGAATAGCTCGCGTTCAGAGTTATGCGACAGAAACTGCTGAGACTGTTGGCCGTGTGGGGCGAGACCGGCCTTGGCATTGACGATTGGAAGCAGGGCAGCTCCCAAGGTTGAGGCGAATGAGGCAGAAATGGCATCCCCTGTCTGTTGGACGAGGGCGGCTCCGTCATCGGCGGCCAAGTGCGTTGGCGCGTTCTACGACAAGGCATCCTTTTCCTTGGCTTTTTGTCATGCTGAGATGCGTGGCAGTGCCAGTGGCTGCCGCGCAATATATATATATATATATATATATATATATATATATATATATATATATATATATATATATATATATATATATGTATATATATATCCGATGAAGAGCTGTCCCCGCTCGGAACGTTGTCCAATATATACGATATAAAGCATTTACCTTCTTTTACGATAGAGTGGTGTAGTGGTTAGCACCCCGACTGGACATTGGGAGGTCTAGAGTTCAAATTCTGGCTCCGCCGTTATTTTGGCTTTCGCCGGGTCCGTAAAAACTTTGATTCTTTGATTCATTGGACTAAGTACGGTTTATTACTCTATTCATCTGGATATGTTCCTATAGATATATATATATATATAATACAAAATGCCAATCTCAAACTTCTGACTTTTTTTCTTTCTCCTTTGTTTGAAAGTCGTCACTCGCGGCACGTTTCAGACTAAATGAATACCAGGCTTGCTTTTCCACCAGCTCTGCAGGATGGTCAATTTAGCTCGTTTGTTCATACTGGCAACTGCATCTCAGGAACATCGGTGGTTTTGATAGAACCGAGTTGGTTGGACATCTGAGAATTTTAACTTATTAGTTAATACCCTGAAGGCGACACGTACTGAATACATGTAGCGACGTAGGATAGTGGCAGATTTAGATATAGAGACTCCCTTTGTATAAGCTCGACCACTGCTTCCAACTAAGTATTCTTAAACCTAAAGTTAGGGTGAACGGAAATGTATTACCCGATGCACCACCCGCTCACAGTAACTCTGTCATATGGCCACCGCTTTTCTGGATCCCTCCTTCAGGTCATACTTGAGAAAAACTAATATTTTTATTCTTCGGTTAATAACCGTCAAAACCGGTTGCCGGTAAATAATGTATGGTCACCGTTACGGTTACGGTTTTTATAAATTTAAAATAACAGTTTCTTTTCGGTTATGATTACTGAAAAAATTTCGTTCCTAAACGGTTTTCGGTTTCGGTTACGGTTACGGTTTGAGTCCCTGGTTCTGGATCCATTTACGTTTAGGAGAGGCAAAGTACGGACGCATAACGTAGGACGTGGTCGTGGTCGACGTCCTTAGAATGCGCCGGCAGAGAGCGAACATTAAGCGCGGCGACCGAGAGGAAGTGCGGTTGCTCCATCATGGCGTAGCACTTAGCAGTGACAGTTTGGAGTTTGTGTGACTGCAACCGACGAAACTCATCAAGTAGCGCCCTGTCCGGATTGGGCTTGCCGTGGCAGAAAGTAAAGTCATTGTCCACATTGGTCAGGTATTGCCCGTTGACGTCTGTAGCACTACTCAGTGCCACGTATACCAATTTCTGCGGACGACTTTTGCCATGCGAATACACCACGTTTTCATACGTGCCTCCCTGTGATTTGTGAATGGTGATGACACTTGCCTGCACAACCGGTAGCTGGCATCTCCTCAGGGATATTCTCGCCTTCTTATTAATGACACAAGTGACTGTGCGTCTTTTGATAGGTATCCAATTTTGCTGAATGTTTCTGTTGAGTGCCCGTAACTGCCGGGATTTCGCGGCCGCCATGGTTCCAATCGCAATTTTGGAACCAAGCTCACCGAAATGCAACGAGATGCGTTCCGGCTCTCGAAGCGTGTCGTATTTTATGTATTGCCGTATTCCAACAGACTCATTAACCAAACCGTCGGAAACATCCTCATTGAGTGTGAGCATATATGGTTTCCCAATGCATAGGACTGTATTAGCTGGCAGCTTTCCGAGTTCGGCCTTGAGCAGCGTTTCGGCCTCGCGCATTGCCTTTGTCTTCTCCTGCATAGACCTGCATACAACGATTGTGTCCCGTGCCGCACACGCCACAGCATTATCCTTGGCTGCAATGGCCGTGTTTGAATTGTAGAAGTCAGATTCCTTGTTGGAGCAGTACAAGCGGATGCCAACGGGACAACACGTTTCTGCTTGTTGTTGCGTGACGAACCGACTCTCTATCAATGCCATTTGTTCGGAATCCAAATCTGCGCCCTCTCCAGTTTCGGTAAGTATGATGGAGAGCCTGATATCGCTTTGCCTTATGACCTTCGTGAGGACAAAGTATGACACATGGTGCCATGCAATTTCCGTGTTAAACACACTGTTCGGCTTGACGCACTTGAAAAACTCGGCGGCATGAACGAAAGGAAGCTGGCTCAGATCTCCGCAGAGGATGATGTCTAACCCGCCGAACGGCTATAGGTATTTGCAAGTGATGGTGCGGAGTCGCGAGTCCACTCTCTGAGGTATGGAGGCAGAGATCATGCTAACCTCATCGGTAATCACGCACCTCACTTTCTTGAACGCACAGTGGAAGGTGTTCGACTCGTTGTCACGCAGTTCGCCATCCCTACTGATGGTAAGTCTGAACGCGGCATGTTATTCTGCTGAGCGCGACCGCCGCCTTTCCAGTAGTAGCAAAGGCAACATAGGCGTTTACATTATCTGAACCAGCAGGGTTGCAGTATCTGTTGTAGACGTCCATGATGAGACGCAGTATAAATGTCTTTCCGCACCCAGACATTCCCGTGAAGAAGATTTGTAGTGGCGGATAGTCCGGGATAGTCAGTCGGCGCACGACTTCTCGGAACGATCTCGTACTGCTCCTCATTCGTCTTCCGCATTGTGTCCAGGTACTGATCTCTGATCATGACGTCTTTGCGCGTGCACATGGTGGGGCACTGCATAAACGGGGCAATGGATTGGACCGTACCGATGTCTAAGAGATCAGAGTCGCCGTTTTGCACGGCCACCGGGAGCAGTCTAACATCGGAAAGCTCACAAGTGGCACAATGTTCCCTGTCTTTCGATAGGAGTATCAAATTACAAATGGCACGAATTTGCTCAATGTCTACATCACTGTGGTAGCGTGCTTTGTTCTGTAGAATGACGTCGATGTTTTCCTTATACAAACGCTCGAAACAGTTTTGGTCTAAGATGTCCACCTCTTTGCGGAACGGATAGAAGAGCAGGACATGTTGTCGCTTGAAGTTGACTGAGTCGTCTACAGAGCAACCGCGGTAGCGAAGTGTCCGTCGTTGATTCCTCTTTCTGCAGGTATATATGTTGTACTCGGTAGCGAACTCTCCCAGAGTAACGGCTTCCAACTCGGGAACGCGGTCTTCGTAGCGCTCGATCATCGTCCGTTTCCAAATATCTGTGCTGGATTATACTAAGCCTTCCTGGGCCATCTGAGCGATGGCGACGCCGACAGCGGTTAACGTGGAAACGGGCGCCTAAGAGCTGCGATCACAAATCCATTATTTGATTAACTCGCTTTCCGATCTGATGCACCTCTTCATATTGTCACACGTCAAACATACAACCAAATTTCATTTTACTTTCAATCTTCAAAATGCGCAATCGATTAATTGGTAAAAATATCTCGAATAACTTCACTTTAAGGATGTTAACAATAGTAAACCAATTACATAAGACTCATGCAATATAGATCAATCAACTAGCGTCTTCGCGAGTACATATGACGTTTTGCTTGTACGACCGAAACGGGCCTATATACCATTATCAGGGGATAAATGTTTACCATATATGTCGCATATGGGTGTATTTGAACTTTTATACCGCGATATATGGCTTTATCTGCAAGCGTACATGGCGATATATGGCCGTATTTACGAACTTATATGGCAGTATTTGCCCACTTATGTGGCCACATCTGTCCGTATTTGCTCCCACATATTGCGGTATATGGCCATATCTGACTCCTTATATTATCATATATGGCCATATATAAAATATATCAGGGCCATATCTGACATTTTTGTACGGAGATATGAGTCTCTCGCTCACCGCGTTCAGATGTGGGAGGTGGGCTGGCGTTGGGGGATATACATAACCGTTACTTGAGAAAAGATGAGGAATATGACCCTTGTGCACTGATTGCATGCAGGTGGAACACAGTCTGAACTCGGTTAGGTCCGAGTTGGGAAATGATTGCTGTAGGGTCTCGTGACATCTGTCCAGTAGCGGTTGCACGTCGTTTTGAAACCAGAGCCGATTTGCTCTCGGCGCCGGCGATGGGCCTCTGCTTCGGCGTCGCGCACTTCCGGGTCATCCCGACAGCGGCTCCTGGCTTCCGCTTCGGCGGCGCTCACTCCTGGCTTCTCTTAGAGTAACTGTATAGGCTCTGCTTGCAGAGCAAGAGTATCGCGTTCCTTTTCCTTGCGCCGCCAACTCCGTATTGGCGGAGAAGCGGTCACGTGCGCCGAGCTGGATCCGACCTCCATGCGGGAAAGAGAACGTGCAGGTGCCAAGTTTCGGCCGGAGTATGTTTCTCGCTTCGCGTTTGCGAACTATACATCCTACACTAAAATTTAACAAACTTGAAGGTTCATTGATCATTGAACATTATGTGTAGCCACTGGGTACAGTATAATCGCGTTGGTTTATAACGCGAGCGATGTTTTAAAACATGTTTCCAAAGGTCTGGGAAGCAGACGACACGAAGGACGATCGGGTAGCTCGCGCCTGCGGCGCTCGCGGAGTGATACTCGACCGGCACACCCGTGCACTTCGGACCAGACATCAACGCGCAGCTACTGCTTTCAAAGGGGCGACGTTTCCGTCGGCTACTGTGTTCTGCCGAAGGCATAAAGAAAAACAGGATACAAAATACGAGACGACGGCGTACGCGCGTCCTGTCGCCGCACTATATCCTCTCTGCTCCGCACGCAGCAGCGCGCCGCTTCACAGCCACGCCAGCCACGCCTCCGGAGTTCCTGCAGAAGCGACGGTCGCTTCCCACAGTGCGGCCTAGAATCCAGAATGGCCGCCCTGGGAGCACCATTGCGATACTCTGCTCCGCAAGCGGAGCATATGCAGTTACTCTAGCTGCTTTCGGCGCCGGCGATGGGCCTCTGCTTCGGGGTCGCGCAATTCCGGGTCTTCTCGACGGTGGCGTTTAGCTTCCGCTTCGGCGGCGCGCAACGCTGGATCTTGGCGCCGGCGGTGCTGAGCCTCTGCTCGAACAGTGCGTTTAGCAGCAGCTGCTTCATCTGACTCGCTCATTGTGCGGAAAGAACTGCCTGATTACGTCTTGTGGTCGCCGTCGTCGTCGTGCTATCACACATGCTGGATCTTGGCGCCGGTAGCACTGAGCCTCTGCTCGGGCAGCACGTTCAGCAGCAGCTGCTTCGTCTGACTCTCTCACTTTCGAGAAACAACTGCCTGATCGCCGGGGCATCGGTGGCCGAGTGGTCTAGCGCACACCAGCTCGGAGCACGTGGAGTGAAAGCTCGCGCTGCAGAACCCAGGTGTCCTGGGTTCAATCCCGAGCCCTGCCCGTTTCGGTCTGGATGAGCATCGGACCAGCGTGCGGTCGTGTATCACTACTGCGTGGTGCACGTTAAAGACGCCAGGCTAGCTGTTGTAATGCACTGGCTAAATTCCTCATCTCCATCGAGTGGCTCGTGGAAACTTTGAAATTGCTGACTATCTAAACGCTGTATAAATATCCACACAACCCCAATTATTATTCCTGATCGCGTGTTCTCGTCGTCGTCGTGCAGTTGCACGTGATCGCGTTCGTGTAGCGTGTTCTCGTCGGCGTCGTCCCAAATGCGCCGTGGTGACGCGTTACGGTTCCGCCGACGGCGACGCCGACGCGTTACGCCGACGCGTTACGGTTCACATCATGCACCGCGGTGACGTCACCGCTGACGTCACCGCCTCCTCCGTTGGCCTCGGCTTAGCAGTTAAGCGTCGGCGTAACGCGTCGGCATCGCCGTAAGCATAACCGTAACGCGTCGGCGTAACGCGTTGGCGTGAAACGTCGGCGTCGCCGTCGGCGTAACCGTAACACGTCGGCGTAACGCGTCGGCGTGACGTGTTGGCATAATCATAACGCATCTGCGTGAAGCGTCAGCGTCACCGTCGGCGTAACCGTAACGCGTCGGCGTTACGTGTTGGCATGACGCATCGGCGTTGCCGTCGGCGTCATTGTAACGCGTCGGAGTAACGCGTTGGCGTGACGCGTCGGCGTAACCGTAGCTCGTCAGCGTGACGCGTCACCGTTGGCGTAACCGTAAAGCCCGACCCACATAGGGCGTATTCTCGACGAATTTACGCGCGTTTCAGCGGGCGTAATCACGCGATTTGGCGGGCGCTTTTTTCGTAGAAGGGAAGAGGGAAGGTCGCCAAACCACACACGGCGCTTTTCGTCGACGTCTCCTCGGCGTTTGGTGCAGTGTAGCCCGACTCGCGCCTTTCATGAAACGAGAAAAAATGTAGATCGGCTGCTATAATATTACGTTCCGCAAAGGGACAGAAATAACTGAATGTTAATCAGCAACCAAAGCCTAATTTTCTAACACCTGTTTCATAAATGTTCGTTGGAAACGTCAAGTTGCCAAAAACTCCCGGCAGGAGGACGGCCGCGATCTCTGCTCAAAACCCTTCTTTTTGTAATTTATTCACATCGCCCGCAAGATAGATGATATTTTCTTCTGTCTCAGTCGTTCATCGCCCGTTCCAAAGAGATATAGCGATTTCGTACAGTTCGCCGATTAACCGGCGAACGCGCCAAGCGAGCTCCCATTTCGGCGACTGCGTCAAGCCAGCCAGCCGGCCGCATAGCTAGGCAAGCCGATTCTCGAGCAACATCCGGCTCTCAACTCGGGAGCTGATTGGCCGGCACCACGCCGTACGCTTCCGGATACGCCACGCCGAAATACGCCGAAGCGCCGAGATCTGTCTCGGTCGGATCGCCGAATACGCGCGTATTTACGCCGACCGAGGAAGCGCTCGTCCCGACGCCCGCTGTACGTCGGGATTGCGCCCGCCAAAACGCCCGTAAATACGTCGCGAATACGCCCTATGTGGTTCGGGCTTAACACGTCGGCGTAACGCGTCGGCATGACACGTCGGCGTCGCCGTCGGCGTAACCGTAACGTGTCGACGTAACGCGTAGGCTTGACGCGTCGGTGTCGCTGTCGGCATAACGCGGTGGCGTGACGCGTCGGCGTCGCCGTCGCCGTAACGGCGCGGTGCATTATGAAAAACGTCCCATAATGCAGCGCGCGCCTCGCCGACGCGTCACGCTGACGCGTTACGCCGACGCGTTACGATTACGCCGACGGCGACGGCAACGCCGCTCAAGCCGGAAACGGGCGCCTAAGAGCTGCACTCTAAAAATGATTCCATTTTTAAGCTACTGAGATATAAATCTGGCAAGCGCCACACCTTTGTGCCAAGCTTGTGAATTTGCACCACGTGTTTTTTAACCACCTACACTGAATAGTTTTGTTTGCATACTTTTTTTACTTATGTATCGCGCTTGTCGAGATATGTAGAATGGTTGCCGGAATGTAAGCCGCACTTTTTACCCAACGTAGCCCGCGCATCTATATGCGCGCACCGACAACCCACAATTACGATTTACGGCAGGAAACTAGACAAAGAGGCCCTAAAGAAGGAGACTGCGGCAAACGCGCTTTTAAATGCTTAGAGTTCCAGCGCAAATGTCTTGGGCCTAACCCGTTCCGCAAATGTCTTTTGGCCTGGCCCTTATCGTGCCGCGTCGTTAGCTGTACCGCTGCCATCAATCGTAATGACTGTCTCCACGTGTGTTCTGCCGGAAAGTCAACTTGCTGGGCCGGCGAAAAAGGCAACTAACTTCATGTAAATAC
>JAZHYW010000423.1:0-50784 GCA_037355805.1 Ixodes ricinus
GCGCAGTCTATCGTTCGGTCAGATTTTAAGTGCTCCCGCACTCAAACATTGAAGAGCTGAACGAGCTACGCTCGTCCAGCACTCCGCTGACGCCAGCAGCCATGTTTGTTCACATTTCAAACCAAAGCGCGAGATGTAATCTGAGTGTAAATTTGAGAACAATAATGACTCCACTCTACCTTCATTAGTTGCTTCTCAAAAATAAAATATTAGTCGATTAAAATACTATTACGGCACGGAGGCACACATTTACAACCAACCTTTCACACGTTATTCATCTCCTCAGCCAATGAGAGATCTAAGCACCTTGTAAGCAGGAGGCGGGCCTTAGCGGGCTGTGACCTCCACCTACTGCACGTAATTTCCGTTTAGCGGCGTAAATATTGCTCCAAAATGTTTTATTCTTTGTAGTAAATTTTAGAGCGCAGCTCTTAGGCGCCCGTTTCCGGCTTGAGCGGCGTCGCCGTCGGCGTAACCGTGCGCGTTGCATTATGCGACGTTTCGCCGCTAAAGTTAGCGGGAAACTTTTCCCGCTAAATATAGCGGGTTAAGTTTTCCGCTAAATTTAGCGGAGAAATTGACGTCACGTGACCTCAACACCTATTCAGTTTCCCTGCTAAATTTAGCGGGGAATATGACGTCACGACTTCGTGGCACGTCACCCATGAACAAATTCAGCGGCAGGATGAGAGGAGGAGGAGGAGGAGGAGGGAGGAGGAGGAGTGGAGGCTATGGAGGAGGAGGGGAGCACACCCTCCCTTCCGTATCCTCCCCTCCTCCTCCTCAAGAGCTGCGCTCTAGTTTCGCATTACAGAGTTTTGCAAACGTCTTTCCTTTTTTATCTTTATTATACATGTCTCTTTAGAAAAATGTATTTGTTTCCTTGCAGTGTCCCTTTAAAACCACACCACATAAAGCGTTTTTTTTTTACGCGTTTTGCTTATTTTATTGTCGGCGCACGTCGCTCGAGCTCACCCACAACAATGATACGCGCGGGGCGGCGCCGAGGTCTCGCCGGGACGGATATCGGCACAGAGCTACGCGCGCCGACGAAGTGCGTGAAGCTTCGCCGACGTCAGCGCGAGGTGACGCTGACGTCGGCGAAGTGCGAGAAGAACGCCCCGTGTGGCTTTAAAGTGAGACAGAGGACACGTGTAGAGACTGAGCAAGAGAGGAAGACGCGATTGCGCGGCAACTTCAGAGTGCCGTGCTCTGGTTGGAATGATTGCTGCTGGGTATAGATGTAAAGCTATAGCTGCCTTTGTCTCCACTCACTCTTCGAATGCTCTCAAACGCGAACGCCGAACGCAGGCGTGTTTGGCGTGTTCGAGCGCGTTCGAAGAGTTAGTAGAGACAACGGCAGCTAGCTTTGCCTATACTATGGCGCCTGGAGCGCGTCTCCGACTGGTGTGCTTAGCGTCCTAGGCTTCCCATACATCAAAAGTGGTCCCGAAGTGGCGGTTGGTCGTAGAAATGCTGGTGAAAAGCACGAGCGAAGGCGAGTGTCGCTGTCATCATTCGGCGTCTCAACTTCTGGCTGCCGAAGCTTCCGTGGACTGTCACACCTTGACGGCGACCTGCAGAAGAACAGGCGTCTGCCACATCCATCACCGCCACTGGGACACCGCCAGGATCGCGACCGGCGACAGCGCGATACTTTCATGACGTCATAAGGCGGAGATCGAAGGACCACTTTTAGGACGCGGTAAACACACCAATCGGAGGCGCGTTCCAGGCACCATACCTACACCTACTAATCATTCGAACCAGAGCTCGGTGTCCTGACGACCCCGCAAGCTCTCATCTCCACCTCTCCCCCGGTTTCTACCCGTACAGTACCATTCCCCGTCTCTCTGACACCGCCCTTTCGTAGCACGGGGGCAGTTTTCTCGTGTTTTGTATAGCAAACACGTTGCCTATCTGATTTCTCTCAACAACCATTTCGTTCATTCATGCTTACTACTACAATATTAAAAATAAACCTGCGCTTCAGACTCGGGAGTCTACCAACACCGCTTCAGAACATAAAGAAGTTCCCGGTTCCTTGCAGTGTCGTGCAAACAAACCTCGGGCGCAGCCGTGACGCTGCACACTGCTGCGAACGATTAAGCAGCCGCGTTTAAATTTAACGGATTTGCTTTCCGTTGAAATTAGCGGACGGTGTTCACGTGAAACTGTGACGTGACATCATGGCATGGCGTCGCGTCTTATCATGACATTACGTAACACTAAATGTACGCTACATTTGGCGAAGGAATTCCTGGCTAAGCTTAACAGAGACAAAGGGAATTTTCGTAGATGGTTTCTTCCGTCCCGTAACGCTCTCCGCAACCAGCTACAAGATCCGGAACTGTGCAGTCAAGGCCAGCGGCGCGTGCGTACTAGCGGCGTCTTCGTTGCGGAGAGCGTAGCGCAGTAGGGAAAACGATCTGCGAGAACTCCTATTTATCCCCCGAATGTAGCGGAGACATTTTTCTGCTAAATCTGGGTGTGGGAAAACATCAACGTCACGTTACTCTGTGACGTCAAAATGTCGCGACATTGTGATTCTCCGCTAAACTTAGCCTAGAATTATTTTCCGCTAAATTCCGAGGTGAAACTTAGCCGCTAAGTTTAGGGGACACATTAGAAAGTTTAGTAGACCGTGTTTCTCCTCCGCTAACCCTCCGCTACGAAGAAACCGCCACTGCGCCTGCGCGCCGATGGCCTTGGCTGTAGAGTTCCGGGTAGCTAGGAGGGCTTAGCGGAGGCGGAAACACGGTCTACTAAAACTTCCTATTTCTCAAGGAGAATTGGGCGGAAAATTGTGAACTTATGCTGCGACGTCACGTCACACGGCGACGTCCAAAATGTTACGGCGCTGCGATTTCCCGCCGAAACTTGGCGAAGAAATTATCCCGCTAATTTTGATGGGACACGACGTAGTGCACGTACACAAAACACACACACGGTATATCCGTCGAGAAACCTCGCCCATATAACGGCTGTCGTATGGGGAAAGATACACGGAGCCATACCGCCTAGAAGACAAGGGCTGTGCTTTCCCGCCCAAAACATGATTACTTGTGGACCCGCGCTGCGTCGCCTAGCTCGCGTCAGCGTCGCTTGGCTCGCGTCAGCGTCGCCGCCAGCGCTTCTCCCCGGCGTCTCGCAGCGAGCGCGACGCTGGCACGCGGCGACGCCAAGCAGGACGCGTCGCCTCTTTTCGGCGATTCTCGTCGAGCTTCGGCTTGTTGGCCGCTTGGGGCGGGTCGGGAATCCACTAACGATGACGTCACGCTCAGGCTTCGTCTTCTAGCTGGTATTGCACGAATACAGTACCAAATCAAATTAAATTAAATCCGATTTATTTGACATTCATTTTACATTATGTCAGGGGGGGGGGGGTCAGGCAAAAAGTCACCAAAATGCGATTTATCTGGGTCAGCACCCCTCCCTCCCCCACACCACACTGACACGCACATACAAACAGAATTTGCACAAAATAGTTAATAAAATTGTTATATAAAGAATATTTGCAACAGCACTGGTGATACTTATACATAGCAAAACACGAGATAAAAAATATGTTAAGTATAAAAAAGAAATTATTATACAAGCAAAGTTAAGTAAAAATTAAAAAAAACTAAGAACAAAGAAACGAGAATTGTAGTTTAATGATTGAGAGAATTGAGTAAGGAAGACGACGGGAAATACGGCGATTGATTTCTATAGTTACTGCGAGCGTGAGGAATGCATACCATGTAACATGAAACAAAATCGACGCAAGGTGGGAGGGGGAGGGGGTGAAAACTCGATCGGCAAGGGCATGTGGTAGGAACGATCGCGCAAGGGCCGTCCAACGCCGCCGATGATCGGCCGCTGTTAATTTTACGACCCCTTGGGGAATTTGCCAGCCAAACGAGGTTTCTTCTTTAACTGCGGGGGAACGGGGTTTTCCGGCGGCGCTTCTTCCCTTTTATACCCGCTACTGAGGGAACCCGTTTCGCTGTTCCTATAGCGTAGTACGTTTTTATTACGCGCGCAACAACTTTTCGTTAATTTTTTTTATTTTTATTATTTTCTGGTTGCCTATCAGCTTCTCTGCCTCTTTGAAAGGCAAAGAGGCACGCCAGATTTTTAACGCTTACTCCCTGATGACTATTTTACGGCTCGGGAGAGCTGACCAACTTCACGGATAGAAGACATCCAATTTTTATTTAATCTGTCCAGACCCGACCCCAATCAAACGAGAGAATGCAACTAGAGTAGCAGAAATAAGTACTCCAGATAAGCTAAGATACCAAAAATATATATAAATAGGAAGAGAAGCCAACTTCGAATGGTTGCAATTGGATGGAAGTCTAAAGCCACGGTCACACCGCTCCAATACATCGTACAAAAGACGGCATGTGCGAGCTTTCTGGCATGTGCGAGCTTCCTGCTGTAGCGCATGCGCAGTTCGTACAGGAGGCCTTATTGTACAGTATCGGACGTGCAGAACCGGTTTCCTAAAACTCTCTAGTGTCTGAAGCAAGTTTCTCCCTTGTATGACAGTCCTGACAAGTCGGTCATAAAAAGAAAGCTGTCTGAAGACATGTTGGAAACATTACTAATGTATAGCTTAGAATGCGCGTGAGGCTTGTCCGCAGATTATTTTGTCATCGTGTCTGCAGAAGAACTCCGTGTCGTTTTGTAGGATGTACGAGTAACGTGACTGAGGGTAAACAAAAATGAAATGACGCTTTTTGAGAGTCTAGTTAAGTTAGGGTTGCTCTGCTGGCGTATATGGCTGTGAAGATAATACTTAAAAAAACGACTCTCCACTTACTTTTGTCTGGATTTAAACCACGGGCAGAACCGATAATGATATTATTAAATGGTTCCGTACAATGTTGAGACGCTTTTTTAATCCCGTTGTTTGCGCACTTAATGCATGTCGCAACTTCATCTGCGTAGACCTCTCTCGTAGTTATTAAAGTAAACATGAACTCCTGTTTGCAAGACTATACTGCAGCGCATTCGTTACGTTTCAGTTTAAATATCGGATTTTTTTTTGCTGCATTCTAAAAATGTTTGAAGTCCGGTTCTTGATAGAAAACAGCTGGACGGAATTGCAGCGATTGGTTTTGCCTATTTTCCTCTCACAAATAGGCACAAACACCATCCAGCAAAACTATATTTGCTTTCTTGTCTTCAGGCAGATTTGGGCGTCATATCTGGATATTGATTTTTATCGGGACATTCTTGCGTTGGGCTGCCTTTCTCCATTCAAGAAAGCGTCCAGTGCACTAAGCTATGGCCGCCAGGGAATGCCACCTTCGACACCCCGACGAGCTTGAGCGAGCAGGGAGTCGATAGTCTTCGTGCGCGATCCCCGAAGAGGAATTTCAAACTATGGCCGCTAAAGCATGACATAACAAGCAGAAATCATCCACTTGGACGGCTGAAAACGCAGTAGAAAAACACGGCGAAATATGTGTCAGTACGAACAAGAAACCTCGTTGAAAATGAAGATGACATCAGGGTACATAGTTGCTTGACATACAGCCAAGCAGCAGGATGCCCGCTGAGATGCTGGTGGTAGCACTTTATAATATCGGTTTTAGACCAGATCGCGGTTTCTCATTAGAGAAATATTTTGGCAGTGGACGTATCTTGTATTCGTAAATCGATATCAGTCATTTATTTTGGTTCGACTTTTGACCGGAGTTACTCCTTAGGTAAAATAGAAATGCTTGATTTATATTGATCCTACGGATAAAATTGATATACACAGAGCCAGTTTCCGCGGCACTGTTTGACACATGTGGTAGATATTGCCTAACGATAATAATCCCTGAAGAATGGGAACAAGGGGTGACAAAGGACAAACACAAATCTCCAAACATAGCAGTTTTTTATTATTAATAATATTTGCTTATAATCGGCTGTTATTGTATTACAAACTCTGTCTTTTTCTATGCAATAGTGGAAAAATCAAAACAAATTAGTCGTTAGTTGTTTATACAGCAGGAGTTTAGTCTGCAGAAAATGGGGACGTTGTTACTCACTGTAGAAGAGCAATTTAGCCAGTGCAGTACGACTGCTTGCCTGGGGTTGTTAACGTTCACCACGCAGTAATAATACACGACCGCACCTCGTAACGATACTCATCCATATCGAAACGGGCTGGGGTGGAGATTGAACCCATTATCCATGGGTTCTGCAGCGGAAGATTTCGCTCCACGTGCTCCGAGCTGGTGTGCACTAAACCACTCGGCCACCGATCCTTTCTTTTTTCTTTATTGCTATATTTTGACAGCGAACGAAGAACCACAATGCACGAGACATTTCACTTGAGCATGTAAAATAATATATTGAGCAAAGACGACGTTAGTGAAGATGACGATAAAACGCCGCCTGCGTGGTTTTGACAGGCGGTGAGAATGGTTAAAATTCCCTGATCATCGACAGCTTCACAAAGGCCGGCAACCACATCCATTTCCGGACATATTATCTGGTACACGGCTGCTATGAAGTTCACATTTTGAATGACGGCCACCGATTTTCCATCTTCCATGTAATAGTGAAAACGTCTTGGGTCTCTTGTTTCTTTTCGTACGTACAAAAACTGACGAAGAGAAGGAGATGAGCACGCGGGGATGCAAGAGCGCCGAGATCTGATTGGAATGATTAGTGGGTAGACATAAAGGCTAGCACAGCTGCCTTTGTCTAAACTCATTGTTTGGACAGGAACGCAAAACGCCGGCGTCGGGTGTTCGGTGTTCGCCTTCGCGTTGCGATGGCTAAAGTAGTTTTAAGCAAGTTACGACGTACACGCTTCCTACCCTTGGCGTAGATCACTTTTTTGTCCCTTCACCAATCTGCCCCTTGCCGCAGTGGTAGGATGTTGAGCTCACATTTATAAGGTCGTAGGCTTGATTCCCGTTGGAGCATGTATAGAATTTCGCTTTTTCCTCTCAATTTATCTCACTTTTGTGAAGATTTTTCTTGGAAGTGCGTTTTGTAACGTGTTTGGTGGCGGTCCGCGTCACATGTTCCTCGGCGATCCCAGCCCTTGGGCACATTCTGCCCTTGTCCCAACTCACGGTTCGAACGCGAACGTTACTGGGTTAGCAGCAGTGAATAATAGTTCCTCAAGATGGGGAATCATATTGTAACACCTAAGACTGTGGTGGGGAAAAAATCATCATGTAATTGATCAAGATGGGGAATCATATTGTGACACCTAAGACTGTGGTGCGGAAAATATAAGGAATCTTCCAAATCGAAGAAAAAACCAACAGTAGTTTTTCGCTCGTTATATAGAACCGGTGCGGACGTTGCCGACCTCTTCACGGATACATTCTTTGTGGACACATCAACCGAATGAGCAAGATCATGAGACCTACAGTAGAAACATTCTTATAAACTGTACAACCCTCTCTCAAAGAGGCTGTGACCTTGAGACACTTTCTTTAAAATGAATAACAAAACCCTCTAGCAGCAAATAAAAACGAATAATACATTCTGTATTAAAACGTAACCCGGAACTTGACGTTTTTACCCCTTATAACAAAATGCTGCGTTTAGTTGAGTTTTCAAGTGCTGTCTGGATGGAGGGGATTGTTACGTTATTCTCGTGTGTCACTGTTATTATTATTTAGTGATACTATCAGCCATTGCAGGGCTATTACAAGAATGGTAATGTGCTATAAAAGGGAAACATTTATACACACACAATAAAGAAATCAATGCATACAAACCGATAAGGAATCATAAATTCATGGCATATTTGTCAAGCGCTTTGCTATTCATGTTTTTCACAAATTCAGAGACTTTTGTTAAAATTACGGTTTCATTAGGAAGTTTATTCCATTCTCTGGTGGCCCTTGGAAAGAAACTATACGTAAAACAATCATTTTTAACAGCTGGTTCCCTAATATACGTGCTATGACGGTGTCGCGTACATTCACCAAAGCGCACATTCATGTAATTATTCTTGTCGATTTTAACCAAATCATGAAGGATAAGGAAAATAAATTTATGGCGATCACACTTCGTTCTTAACTCAAGAGCAGGGAGTTCGGCAAGTGTACAAAGTTCAGTGGGTGAATGGGAACGATGGTATTTGTTAAAAATAAACCTGGAAGCAAGCCGTTGGACTTTATCGAGTTTCGACAAATTGGTTACTGTATATGGAGCCCATACTATTTTTGTTTATTCGAGAACAGGTCTCACCAAAGTTTTGTAAGCCATTCTTTTTATTTCTGGCGAAACATTTGGGAGATTTCTTGTAAGATACCAAAGTGCCTGGTTCGCTTTCGTGGATACATTTTCGACATGAGTATTTCATCGTAAATCACTTGTGAACGTTACTCCTAAATACTTATGTTTGTCTACAGGGACAAGTTTGGTGTCACCAATAAAAGAATCTTAATTTAAGAATTGCTTTTTTTCTCGTTATTGAAATAAATAACCGATTTGCGAGGGTTTAGAACCATTTTTCATTCGTCGCACCAAAGCTTGACTTTGAGCAGGTTATCGTTTAGATTAATTTGCTCTTGAACAGTTTCGATTTTGTTGTATAATACACAATCACAGCAGATGTCGTCTATGAACAAGAAAGAAAAGTGGGCCTATCACACAAGCCTCTGGCACTCCTGAAGCAACATGAACGAGCCCAGACACACAGCCGCCAGACTCTACAAGCTGTACTCTAGATGATAGATATGAGCGAATCCAGTTTGTAATCGTTGGGTTCCGAAATAAGGCTTCAATTTTTAATAATATTTCAGGGTGGAACACTTTATCGGAAGCCCTTGCTAAGTCTAAGAATATTATAACCGTTTGACCACGATTATTTATGGTTTGGAAAAGATCATGCACTGTTTCAATAAGTTGTGATGTTGTAGAAAGATATTTACGGAATCCGTGTGGATACTGATACAACATATCGTGATTGTTAATGAACGTTAAAAGCTACTTCGAAACAATGTATTCAAAAAGTTTTGAGCATCTACTAATGAGAGATATTGGCCGGTAATTATCTACAGATGAAGTCGATCCTCTTTTGTGTATAGGAATAATTTTGGCAATCTTCCAGCGTTTTGGTACAGAACCAGTATTTATTGATGACTGAAAATTTTTGATCAGATACTTAGCGGCCCATTCAGCGTACCAAAAAAAAAAAACATATGGAATTTCATATCGGGACCGGGAACTTTTTTTAATGTCAATATTAAGTAAGAGATTTAGAACTCCCTGCTCTTGAAATATTTAATCATTAATTCGAGGATACTCAGAAAAATCTCTCCCTCCTGGAAAACCTGCGTTATTTATGAGTAAACACAGATGAAAAGAAAGAATTAAATTCCTCAACTCGCTGTTGACTGTTATCGGAAGTAAATTCCTTCTTGGATCGGGGATTAACATATCGCCAAAATTTGGCTGGGGCTTCAGTAAGAAATCTTTTAGGAGCGATATTGTAACATTTTTTCTTTGAATCTTTTACGATCCTTTATGCTCTGCGTTAGATAGTTGCATTGTGTACCTAAATTATGACGGTCAGTGAAGGCTACCATTGCGGATGCAACCCACCGGCAATACCGGATTGAATTCTAGATAGTCAAAGTCACACTGCACTACTACTAATTCTAAACCGTATTCGAGAACGTAGCAGACGTCAAAGCTTAAAAAAAACACTACGACGAAAAACAACGCGGTTTTTATTTTCAAAACGGTGAGTGCACTTTACACTCAAGAAGAAACGCGACTTTTTTTTCTTTTTTGCGTCTCAAGACTTTACAGCTCAGGATCTCCCTGCCGCATTTTAGGAGGCTCAAGCTATTCAGCAAGAATCAAACAGTTGCTCTCCATGATGATCTGGAAATTATGCCCCATTTATTTGCAGGGTACGTTCATCTCCGAAATCTTACAAGTTCAAGCAGCTGTTTAGCCATTTCGATTATCCATCGCGCATATTACTACGATGAGCCTTTAATAATAAGCCCCTTGTTTGTATCACAATGCCGAGCGTGTTCTATTATGCATCGGGCACACAGCCGGCCCCCACAAATTAATTATGCCCGAGGCATACGTGAAGCGCATGCACCACAAACGCGTCGAGCACATTTAGACGCACTAGAGGATAGAGAGGGCGGACTCAAAGATGTAAGAGGACTCATAGACGTAAGAGAAAAGGAAAGGAAAACAGGCGTATATTAGCTCCCTCTATCGCGTACGACGGAAGGAGCAAGATCCGGAGTTACAGACACCTGCGACTGTAGACGCCGCCGCCGTCACCTCGCTGCTCACTGGAGAACACCCGTTATGTATGCAATATATGGACGTATCTCTAGCTTGCTTGTACTTTCATCCGGGTCGTTTGCGCAATATCTGGCCGTTAATGAAGAGTAGCATCAGCAGTAACAATGGCCACGAGATGTCTAACGTCTGCTAGTCCAGCAGAACTAAAGTACATCGTTTCACCATACGAGGGAGCGAATGCCGACGCTGCGAGCCCATCGCAGCCAATTCAATGTCACGTGAGCGTCACGTGATCTTCGGAAGGGGCGCAGCAAAGCGCGGGGAGTGTGGTCCCCTCATAACGTCCACAGCGCTGGATTGGTTTTGGGACAGCTCGCGGCAGCCACTAGTGTCCATCGTAAGGTGAAACGGCCGGTACAAAACAGACGAGATCGGATGGTAGTTCTTGCTCATGGCTCGAGCTGGCGCCTAGATAACGAAAAGATGGAAAGGTGGGAGAGGGTGGGTAACCTAGCTAGGAAAGCGGTGAGGGTGGGAGGAATGGTGAAACAGCGTCAGCGAGCGGGAGCAGGCAAAAGGCGCAAGGTTGGGGAATATGCCCATAAGTAATGAAACGCTCTTGGAGATATACGTACATCGGATCCCCCCCCCCCCTTCCAGGTGGCGCCAGCACGTCGCATAATTCACGTGACGGTGCTTTTCGGAGAGGAGTTGGCGACGACAACGAACGGAACCAGATGGAGCGCAGGTTCGCAGAAGGAAAAAAAAGGGGAGAACGGCGAGGCAGATATATTAAGGTAGGTGTAGACGAAGGAATGGAGTATGGTACAGTGGACGGAGAGCGATACAGAAGCAATGCTTCTGGTATATACGGGACGACACGTACAATTTCCGGAAGACAACTGATTGTTGCCGTACTCATCTGTATGCTTGATTTATTAGAAGCTGTTATTTGGCGTCAGGACCGCGCGTCTTGAGCCTAATAATCACATCTCCTTATTACTTTTGTGCTGACGCAAACCTGACCGCGATTCTCGAGGCAACCGGCTACAGGAGTCCGAGTTTGGTATCGGGTGACAACGAGAACTTTCGAAGCTGCTGATTGGACGTGGCGTCACTTCTGGGCGCCCGTTATCGACCAATAAGAAATTTACTACCCATTCGCGAGTCCACGATCGGGGATAGTATTTTGGTGAGAACTTCTCACCAACTTAGAAATGGCGATTAGAGGTTTCACGGCATCTGATGTGCTTTTCCTTGGAAGAAAATTACGCATTGTCAATCGCCTCCAACGTAAAATATCAGACGATCACACTTTGAACCTGCGTCCGATCTCACTTCGCCGCGCGACACGGTTCGTTGCAAACAGTCCACTTTTTTTATTTTTTTCTTAATCAGATGTAACGTATGCTTTGTGTAATTTTAGTTTACGAATAACATTTCCTAGCATACAAGCCCTGTTCTTCGTTCGCGTCAGCAGACGAACTGTCAGAGAACAATATCTTGCTTCGAGAGAGTCATACTTGCCCTTGAGGTGGCTGTAATAGGGCCCCAGGCGCACCTCAGCTGTATTACTACTAGTTCAATTCTTCGGCTTGTTCAACACGTCCGAATGCTGTTAGTTACCGCATTCTGAAAATTGTATTTGCCCCGTAAAACGCACGAGACAAAAACAAACTCCTGTTGATTGCTTCTCATACCAACGGTCACCTTCTAATGCCTAATTCCAAGATAGATGTTTCTTTTTTTTTCTTTAACCGAGAATTGTTTTTACGATATAGTAAAAATTACAAAAAGATCCATTGGTGGAATTTTAGGGAATGCGTTAGCATGACCTTTGGAAAACGCCACACACGTTCCCCTTTGGGAATCGCTAACGCTGACCTATTCACTTTTCTCTTTTGGCGTTCTCTTTTCGCTTTCTCTCTTGCTTCCTCTATTTTTGCTGCCGTTTTTGGCCTCTTTACGGGGTCAGTGTTAGTGTTTCCCTAAAGGGGGACGTGTGTGCGTTCCCCAAGGGTCATGCTAACGCATTCCCCAAGAATCCACCAAGGAATTGAAAAATAGAACACTGTTTTTTTTTGTCGTACGTTTACAAGGACACATTAACGAGCCGGGTGAAGCCTCTAGGGGCTCGCAGTGCCTGGCCCGGCAGTTGACAAAATGAACAACAAAGAAACAAACAAAAACAAAAAAACAAACATATCTGCACTATAGGAGAAATATATAATCGCCTAATCTACCAATAGAACTAGACCGCAGGTATATTAACAACTAATAACTCCGATATCTCAGAAATGGCTACATGTCACATAAACAACAAAACTAGCGAGGCAAAACATGACATTCGAGGTTTCTAAGCGATTTCTTGCAGCTTTTGTTTAGACGTTAAATTCATTATATTATCAGGCATGAGTCAGTACAAAGCACCTTGTGGTTCATCATACATCCGTTTCTGCTCACCATATTTGGTCCTGATACGAAGTAGATCGAATCTAAGTGATAGCACTCTATTGGATCGGTGTTGAATGTAGGGCGTTTTGAAATCGAAGGTCCAGAAAATGTCGGAGGGCCACCGTTTCTCCTAAAAAAGCCCCATAAAGGGACGGTAAATTAAATTTCAGGAAACATATTGTCACTCGTTGTATCTTGCCTCATCGGAAAAGAAACACTTTTTCAAAAACAGTTTTGAGTATAGGGATTCATTCCTATTGCGCCAAGAAGAAGAGCATCCTGAAAAAAGGGTTATACCATATCGTAAAGAACTGTACGCGAGAACAACGCAGTGGAGTTTTACGAACTGAGAAAGGATGAAAACATTTTAATATTATAGAGAGCTATGACATACGCCTGTTAGTCTTTTGCGCCAAGTGCGCGCATGTGTGTGTTCTAAGCAAACCAACTGCTCAAATATATTCCAAGATATTTGACCGTTTGTACATATTCAAGACTTTCTCAATTGCACGATCTGCATTTAGAATTGTGCAGTGCTATCGGAACTGAAAGCTCTGACTTGCTTAATCGGGTTTCTAAAACAGACCGGTTTGGTCTTTACAGCATTCACTTTTACAAGGTTGGGTGGAAACCAGTCCATAGTGTTAACAAAATCATCTTGGAGTTTTTGAATCGCGACACGATAATCCGCATCACAGGAGACTTAAACCGTATCATCTGCATATTAAAAAAACCCAGCAAGCTGCAACAAAACTTGGAAGGAGTCGTTTTTACATGTAAGTTAAAGCAAGGGCAGCGATAACACAGAGCCTTGCGGTACTTTTTTACCTCCGGCCGTTAAGAGTGTTCTAGAACTCTTTTGAGATTTAGAAATGCTACTACTTGGGATCGTCCTGGAAATATAATTTTCTTAAAAGTGAAAAAAATTGGACCCTAAGCCCTAACTTGTATAGTTTAATACAAAGAGTATCATGATTAATGCTGTCAAATGCTTTCGATACATCTAAAGGGCTTACAGCGCAAGTGAAAAGAATCTTATCGGAACCCGTGCGCGCTGCAGTCACTGAAATCTTCCAACAAAGCCTGCGTTCCCGCTCCGCTATAAAGCCGTTACTGATTATCAGACAATAAACCAAAACGTCCCACAAAAACTAGTCATTGTTCTTAAAATATGTTTTGTACTTAGCACCTGCGCAAGGCAGGACCAGTATTGATATGGGGCAATAGTTTTTTCAAGTCATTAGTTGCGCCTCCTTCGTACAGTGGTCTAACAACAGCAGTTTTCATTGCTATAGGCCATTCTTCCGACTCAATGGTGTCGTTAAACATTTCTAGAAGAAAAGTGTTTTAGCTTTTTCAAATTTCTTCCCAAACCACGTATATGAATTCTCTCAAAGCCTGAGATGTTGCAGTTTTTAAAAGAAAGCAAAAGGTCGAGGAGCTCTGTCTCGATAGCAGTCGTAAAGGAAAAGCCGGCTTGATTGTAGCCGTGCAATGTTCCAACTGAAATATCGCTATCTTGGAACTCTGCGTCGCATCCACGAGCAAAACAAATGCCATGAAATCATCAATCGTTTTTTGTGTCACGGAGTGCAGCGTGATTTTTGATCATTTCGTCAATTGAGCGCTTTTTGTTGCACCCCGAATCTGATTTCTCCAGCTTCCAAGTTTTGGCTGTGTCGTAGCGGTTCTTTTCAAACTACCCTCTAATGTTCCCTCCCCTTAGCCGATCGAGTTAGGGCACGTGCTTTGTTCCTGGCGATTTTAAACTCGTCTTTAGGCGCAACGTTGGATGGCGAGCGTTTACTTGCGTCTTCAAAGATAATCTTGTAACTTGTAGCTGCCAACACCTTGGGTGTGAGCCATACATAGTCCGGATTACGCCTTTTAATAACTACTGTTGTTTTGCTACGTGGCCGAGAATTTGCGAAAATATTTCTACGAACTTATCGTACACTTTTGACCCTTCAATTGAAGTTAAAGAGGCCATCCTGTCGTCAGAGTTGCCAACCATTTGATCAATTTCTACATCGGTTATTGATATTTTGCGTTGTTTTTAGTTTCGTCAGCTCTCTTTTTTCTTGTTTTTTGACGCTATCTGGCACGCTATAAAAATAAAGCGATGGGCCAGTTTTCTCGATATGACCGCAGCTTTTACAGAAAATTTCGAAAAAAACACACGAAGATTTATGCGGTCGATACATGAAGACACTAAACTGTTTTCCAAAATTCTTCACGGGTCGGAGCCCAGCTTTCGATGCCGCAAGTTGATGTTGAATCTAGATATTCGGCATATTAAGTTTATGAGGAAGGCCCAGTGTTTATATTGCCGCCGACCAAACAAACTGACTTATCGGACTAAATTCCAAGACGGCTTCCATCGAGTCGTCTTCAAAAAACGAAGTCTCACATGGTCACTGCTGGGGGTCGATATACTGCGATCAGAATGACGGAAAAATCATGACCGCTAATCTGCAGACTCACGTGCTCAGAATGGGTCTGTCGTTATCGTAATCGGAGTCGTGCACCAGCCCATCCGTGACGTAAACGGATGGTCCCTCCTCCCCTACCAGATGCTCTTGGAGCCGTAAAACGTTCATATCCGGGAATACAATACGAGAGTCTCTATAGTCTTCACTAATGTTAATTTTCGGGTTATACGAATGCATCCATCACCGAGTCAAGCTCTCGCACAATAACCATAAATTGATCCCAGTATTTCCGGATGTTAACGTCTTCTGTTAGCGTGGAGAAACAAACGAAAAGTAGAGCTTAGAGCGTTCTTCAAAAATTATTTTTGAGCAACAAGCTAGCTCTGAGAGCTGAAGAAATTCCACGGCAACGCCTGAACAATTTTGTCCAAAGTCTCGCAACACGGTTAATGCGCAACAGTGAGGGCGCTTCGTTTTTCTTCGCAAATGATTTTTCCGCTTTTCACCCAACGTGAATTTGTACTGCTTTTCCTTTAGCACTGCTCTGACCACCCAGTGCAGGTGCCGGTTTTGTTTTGTAAAATCTACGTTAAAGAAGATTTTAAAAGAAAGAAGAATCTTCCTGTAATTTGTTTTCATCTCTTTTCTGTACTCAGCCTGTCAGAGTATACGTCCACGCCCTTGGACACGGTCATCCATATCACTCGTGGAAAGAACCATATCCATACCTCACGTGAAAGGAACCGCATCCATATCACTCGTAGAGGGAACCGCATCCATCGTTTTAACTATAGGGTGACCCAAGTCACCAGGCTCAATCTAAAATGGACCGTTAGCGGTTCTTCGACCCACGAGCCGCATGCGGTTCTTCGTGGGTCCAAGTGCAGCTCGCGGCGCCTTGGTAAGCGTACCCCCTTTCCCCTCCTCTCTCCCCAAGGCAAAAATACTTCTAGAATTACAAAAAAAAGAACAAAAAAACGTTAAGCTCACATTCTTCTTAGCCTTGTACTACACTACGTACATGTACAATCCCCTGCAATATGAAAGACCCATTCGCCTAATGCAGTTTATGCGTCGGTGTTAAGCCCACACATGCCAGACAGATGTAATTTTGAGGAGAGGAAAGAACTAAAGTTAATTAATTTTTTTGTGCTAAGAAATGTTGTCCTTGTCAAAGCGAATTTGGCAGATCTACCTTAAAATGCATTCTCTAATGTGTCTTTCATATTGCAGGGGGTGTACATACCGCTGGACTGCTTTTTGACACATAGATGTATCAGTGACCCCGTTTTTTTTATTGTTCTAGAAAACGTTTCGAACCGTATAGGCATAACGGGCAGTGGTTGGCTGTCGAACCATGCATTGATTTGTGATTAGCGGCTGAAGAAACGTTGCGCTGCCTGATTTTATTTGTTGTAGTCGACAATTATATTTGTCCCCTTTGGAAAGGAGTGCTCCTCCATATCGTTTCTTGTTAAAAGTACCCCCCCCCTTGTCTTTTTTCCTGCGGTTCTCTTAACCTTTGAAGGTTTGTCTGCGGCTCAAACCCCATGTCACTCCGGCCACCCGTGGTCTAGGTTATCGCAAAGTTAGGCAATGGCGCTGCACTCACTCTCAAACTTCCGCACGTCTTCTTTTTCTACAATTTTTTTTTAAGACAAAGAGGTTAGAATCTGTTTTTGCTCGGCGTGTTTTTAGTCACCCTTGAAGAAGAAACCGAGTTGGTTTCGAAACATCGGGTTTCCTTTCGAGTTTTGCTTGGAGCTACATTTTTCGGACTTTAATTCTCGCACAACCTGGCAGACTTCTGCAGAATATGTTTACTTTCAACCAATTTTGAGGCAAATGAGAGACTACAAATGTTTTGCCGGAGCTCTTCTTAATGCGTCCTTCTAAAGTTTAAAATAATGTTGTTGTTGTTTTGCTTAGCAGAGATGTATCTAGTCATAAACGAATAAACCACATTTAAACTCTATGTCACCGGCTACATCACCTTAAAATTAAAAGTGGTTAAAAATTACCATGGTGGCACAATGCAAATCTGAGCGTGAAGAAAATTATCTTTCATGTGAAAGTCGGAATAATCTTAAAACACCAGCGTGAGTCTCTTAGACGTAGTTTGGTGGCACGTATGATGGAAATCGGAGACGATGATGAATTACGACGTCACGTGGCAGAAATTCAGTGGGTAAACGAAAGCTCGTTAGAGAAGGAGGTATGCCCTCGTCCATATTCACCGAAAATCTTTTTGTTTCTTGAAACCAAACTCTGAGACGTGTTCCAGTCATCGTACGCACGATGGTGCCTTCAGCCCGAATGTCTCATAAATATAGATTACCTTTACAACTACGCTAAATTCCTTCACATTATACTCTTTTTTTCCCGCTTTTATCTCTTAAATAACGTTGCGTCACATAAAACACGACGAGACCAACTTCAAGCCTGAAACTCGTTGTATACTTATGAAGAGGTTTAGTTGTGCAACCCAAATTTCGAAACATTTCTTCTTTACCGTCCGCGGTTCCTAGGTATTAGTTCCCGCGCGCGACGCATGCAAGTTTAAAACTAACTCAAAACGCCGTAGCGCAAGCTCAGTTCACGCGCAGGGCCACAATACCCGAGCCCCGCGTTGTTATGTTCCCCTCACCTTTAAGCTGACAGTGCGGTGAGAGCTACACGCGCTCGCCGGACCGATAAACCGCCTCCCTTTCATCACCTGACTTTGCTCTGCTGCGCCGGAGTGTGAACGGGAGGCCATGATCACGTGACCGAAAGCTAGCCGCGCGATTGGTCCAACGAGTACATAGCTTCCACAGCGCTCTTGGGGGTGAACGGAGTATAGGGGGGAGGGGGGGGGTCATCACGACCCCTACGTACGCGTACGCTAATCTTGTCGAGGTCGCTTAGGGTTCGGACGCCAGTCTCGTTACCAAATGCAAAGCACGGTCGACTCATCGTGTGCGGACGCTCGCGTCGGCTCGTTTGGGAGGGGGCGGCGATGCATAATTGATACGGCGAGCTTTTAACGCCAGGGCGTGTCTCAAAAACTTGTGCCCCATGTCGAGCGCGCCTCGTCAGGGACCGCCGATGAGCGCCGCGTTTGGTCGAGTACAACAACAACAACAACGCTGGAAAGCGGGGTCGGCATATCAAAAACGCGACCACGAAGGAGGAGAAGGGTGATGAGGGAGGCACGTGATAAGCTGCGCATTACCGAACTTAACGACTTTTTAGTCGCGGTTAATTTGTGTTCTGTGACGCATCTATAGTGTTTAACAGCGGTCACATCTGCTAATGCATCACGCAAAAGATAGTTTGCAGACACTGCCCAAGACGTGTTTCTTCCTTGTACGACTGTGTTGTCACATTGGTAACACAAATGATGTCTGGAGACATGTTACAAGCATACACATGTATCAGGCAAACATGCTTCAAAGATGTTCGATACGTGTCCACAGATAATCCTCTTAACATGTTTGCAGTGAACGCCGTTTCTTTCTTTATGATGCACGTGCAGTGCGACTGCTACTTAAGGTTTGCCTAAAGTTTTGCGTAAGAAGCTGCGAGACTGCACTGGACACAGTAACTCAATACCGCAGCGGAAACCTCGACTGCGGCATCTCGATAGACTTGATACAGCTATTAGACTTTAGCAGCGCGTTCAATACGCTCAACCACGACGTACTTCTGCGAAAAGTGGAGCAAGCCGGTGTCCGCGGTTTCGCGCTTCGGTGGATGGGACGTCACAGAGTCCTTTTGCACGGATCGCCCTCTGAGTGTTTCGCGGTCACGGCCGGTGTACCACGGGGCTCCGCAGTTGGCCCGACCTTGTTTTCGTTGTATATAAATGATCTCCTCTTTCGCAACGATCGACATACAAACAGCTAGGTATGCGCACGATACCACACCACTTGCTCGAACGCCCCGTCGCGCCAGCTGCTGCACCCTCCAGGCTAATTTGTCCAAAGTCCAGTGGTAGTCTGAATATTAAATGTCTCGTCCTGAAGGCATCCAAGTGCGCGGTCATGCGGATCAGCCACAGTCACACCCCGGGAACTCCTGTATGTACCCTATTCGGCGTCCATCTCGCTTCAGTTGCATCTATGACAATTCTCGGTGTGACGTTCACAGCTGACCTGTCCTTTTCTGTGCATGTTGGAAATGCAGTGGCCAAGGCCAGGCGTCTCCTGGGATTCGTGACACGCGTTTCGAAGATGTGTGGTCCAGCAACTTTTCGTGTTTTGATACACTGCACTCATGCACCCGCAACTCGGAATAATTTTGTGCAGTGTGGTGTATATACCAGATTAATTTAGCCGACCGCCTGGAGAGCGTGCAGCGGCTCGCGACACAGACATTCTTTGCCCGCCGGAACGAGCCTTCACAGCCATATAAGGGTCGTCTGAGTCGCCTCAGATTACAGACCTTGTTTCACCGGAGGAGAGTCGCCAGAATGAACCTGATCTGCAGCCTCCTTGACGGCTCGCTTAAAGGCTCACACCTCGCCTCCCTTCCAAGGCCAAACAAGAGGTCAGGGCAGCCTCAGCCCAATCGTACGCGTACTTGCCGCCACTACTCCTCTCCAATTCTTCCGGAGATTGAGGACTTCCCTACGACCCCACTAAGCGCACGTTCACCCCTGCCCCAAGACCGGACTGAATCCGCGGTGGTCATTTTGCTCCTTTGCTAGAAATCTGGGAATGCAGCACGTTGGACTGCAGTAACAGCAGCGACAAACTTGCCTGACTTCAGTGTGTGTGTGTGTGCCTGTGTATGTGAACTTCTTTTTTGATACGTTTTTTATATGTATGTTTGTTTATCTTATATTTGGGGTGGCGGGCTGGCAGGCGTGCTTAGTATGGGTTTTCAACTTTCAGCTTATTATTCATTTGGATCAATTATTGAAATTGTTGTTGTTGTTATTTTTGGTTATTATTGATGTAGTTGTTGTTATTATTATAATTACTATTGTTGTTGTTGTTTTTGTGGTTATTAATATTATTATTGTTATTATTAGTATTATTGAATCGGATATAATTTTTGAAAATGAGAAGACAGCCGAACGTTCTTCGACCATAATGTGCGCTCGTTGTCATATCTATATCCCTGTTGCATAGGCACCCTTGACTGCGGTTTCGTGTAACTAGCGTATATATGGGTATATATGAAGTAACTATCATTTATACATGAGCGTAGTTTGGTTATGGATGGGCACCCTTAACCGCAGTTAAGTCTGACCTCAGTTACACTTTACAGTGTTTAAAGGTGCCCATGCCAAGTGAAGAATCTTATTTGAATAAGATATTTCTTGGTCTGACCAAACACATATGATAAGATGAGATCATGATTAAGAACATGTAATAACCATGACAAGGGTAGATAACTTGTTATGAATTAACTGTTAAAAATATTTTTTAAAGTTTCTGATAGCTAATTTATAACGTCTTGTATGATCTTAAATTGCTCTTATAACGTTCTTATATGCTCTTATATGATCTTATCCCAGGATATGTGTTCATTGAACCAAAAAAGTTTTATACATACAAGATTTTTCAATAAGGATGTTACTAGGGTAATAATCTGAGCCCGCGACGGCGCTTTTTTAGCTTATGGGGCGCAAGGCTGATAAAAGCCATTGAAGTTAAAGAATATACTGTGCTTATTTTTTTCTTAATTCAAGCACTGAGCAGTAAGTGTGAGTTTGTTTTCTGACTGGCACTTCTCACAAAGTGAACGAAAAATATAGGTATCTAGACGGAGAAAAAAATCATAATTCCGGAAGCAGCACGACGTCACATGAATACACACGTGCTGAAAGCTTATCTAGAAGCCGAGCCTATTTGATATGCCTTTGAAGTGCTTTAGAAATGACACTATGCACCGACATTTCCCTTTTACGGGAATTTTGGTTCATTGAAGGGTCGTGGGTAAAGAAGGGAAATCATTGTTTTCACGCATCATTGTTGAGTTCGATGTCTAACGTACACGCACAATAGACGCGCTCCTCGCACTAGCATGTACTGCAGTCTGAACCGTCTTAGCAGCCAAGAAGAAAATTGTTGGTTCTGGTGTAGGCCGCACCGACTCGCAGCCTGTGGCACATCTTCTAGCTTTCTTGCTAGATTATCTAATGAACCCTCAGAAAATTCTGAATTCAACGGGAACGTAAGTTGTTATTTCGATGAGATAGTGATGACCACAACCGTACAATTATAATTCTTACTACTTATGTTTTGACTATTTTGGCGCCAATTTTATTGAATTGAGCGTTTGTGTACTCTTCTTGTCTGTGTTTGGTCTTATCTATCCTGACAGCGCATCATTTACTCCTCATCCTACTTTCACCTGGAATCTATTCTAGAATTAGTTGATATTCAAAGTTAAATGCTTTACAGTATAATTTTTTTTTCATTTTTAACTGAATAGTGTTGCGGCTGCACGACTTCCCAAATATTGTAATAGAGTTTGAAGTTGGGCTAGTCGGTGCATATTGGTAACACGAGAAAACAACGTAAAAAAACACAGGACGAGAGCATGAAGGACAAACACGGCGCTGACTCACGACTTCGTTTGGTGAGGCAAGTGCCAGAGAAGACAGCTTCCGAAAGAAAATACAATCGTATCTTGGACTGTGTAGAAGGTTGAAGTCGAGACTCTAGAAGACCAGTACATAGGCTCAATCTAGGATAAATTGTTTCATTTCTCTTAAACTTGGTTTGAAACTGCTGGTTGCAGATATGAAGGGTGTCTTTGTAGTTGTGCCAGAACGTATATGTTTAAAGAAAGAGCTACACAAGCAGTGTCAAAATATTTCAAATCAGTTACAGATGTACTTTGGGCCAAAGCGAAGGCACGTGCGCTACGACTTTGCAAGCAGTATGGTTTGGAGAAACTCCGTAAGTCCGTCAATGCAGCTGGTAATCTCAATCTCCAAGGTTTCTTATCGGTGAAAACACAAAAGACAAATATGCCCTTCAGGGTAACTGTTACCAAGAAAGTGTCCTGGCAGTGACACGTCTCAAAGTATCTCCAACGCCACCTCTTGTCTTTGAATTTGAATGATCATTTATTTAACTCGAAATTCAGAAGCATTGATTGAGTATATCAGCAATGAGAACCCTGGTACTTGTAACATGGTTTCGATTGGTGTAGAGGATATTTTATATTCTATTCCACATGAGGGCCTATTTCAATCGGCCCAAGGACGTATTGACTTGAATGTCTCGATGGCCTTCCAGAACTCGACTGGCATTTCTGTGGAGAAGTTTTTAGATCTTCTCCGCTTTTATTAAAATTCAACTTTTATCATCTTTATGAGCAATATGCTCTTAAAAAAGTCTGGAATATATATTGGGTTTAGGGTTTGCTCCCGTGTTAAGTGACATCTACCTCGCTGCATGTGATTATTCAATTGCAGAAAGGCTGAACGGACAAGCTTTAAAATTTTTCAGATATGTGGATGATTATCTGGTAATAGGTATTTCTAAGCAGGGCAGCAAAAAAGTGTAGACATGGTTTTCTACCTATTGAACATTTATAGAGAGTGCTCTCGAGGTCTAGAATTTACGTTTGAAGCTCCACATGAAAACACCTTGCACTTTCTGGACCTAAACTTTTACCTAGTACAGAATCACGTATGCTGGGCTTACGAACCGAGGACAAAGAGGTTCCTTCTTAGCTATGATTTCACGCACTTTAAGAATGTAAAGAGAGAAATTGCCAAATCATGCCTGAGATCTTTTTTAGCGAAATCTTGTTTTCATAAAATTTCCAGTAGCCTAATGATTCAGATCAACAGGTTGATTTTAACAGTTTCCATAAGGATGTGATAGTAGGGGTAGTAGGATCGCTTTTAACTGTCCTCACACAAACGCTTGGTATTTCTGACAACGCTAGGTGGAAACCTACATCCCGACCAGTGGTAATATCTTATCATCATAACTTTTCCCATAAGATTAAGAAGGTGGCGAATAAATATAAAGTTAATGTAGTCTTCTCGGCCCCGTCTAAGTTGTCTTGATTGTCTGCTGCGATTGAGAAAGCAAGAAGTAAACGTGTGGTGTGTGAAATCAAACATCGTTTCAAATGCGTCGGATGCACAGACGGAGTTGTGTATAAAATCCCATTTTCTTGTGGTAATATATACATAGGACAGACAGGTTGATGCATAAATGTTCGAGCTAGGGAACACTCCTGTCTCTGAGGTCTAGGCCATCGGGTCATCTGGCCGTTCATTGCAATAGATTTGGTTGTACACCTATGTTTAAACACACTGAAATATTGCCAATTCACTCCCAAAAAATTCACTAGGGTAATTCATCTGGCATATTACATTCGTCTTCACGGTCCTGATGTTTGCTCAGTGCAGATTCAGTTACGATGTGTAATGAAGAGTTTCAGTTTATTCGTAGAATGGTGACGTATCTGTAAAAGTCGGTGTTTAGTTTCTGCAATTGTTTAAATGTGTTAGATATTCTGTGACACTGTTTTTATTATTTTGTTTTTAATTTTTTCGAATGGCTGACTGAACAAGTGTTTTGCTGTTTATGACTTTTTTACTTTTTTCCACTTCATTGCCTTTATGTCTTGAAGAATGAAAAATATAACGAAGTCGTGAGTCAGTGCTGTCTTCATCTTTTGCTGTACTCGTCCTGTGTCTTTTTTTCGTTGTTTTCACATGTTCGCAAATAAAATGAATTTTGAGGACATTTCATCGTGCACACCACTGTGTGCGAGAGACGTTCGGTAATATTTTGAAATATGTACGACATCTGATCATAGACCGAAAGCAGAAAAAAATCTTCCAATTAAAAATTCACGTTATAAATTTTTTCTTTTTTTACATCCGCGAGTGACCATTTGTTTTCTGCTCTCCGTTTGTTTTTTTAGAAGAAACATCATAATCCCCCCTTCTTTTTACTAATGTTTTATAATCCGAAATTTGTATACCCACAATCGGACGTTGAACTAATCTCTGAGGCGTTAAAATCATATGAAGTTATCCCTCAAGAAATAGTCGCAAGTCATTAGCACGTTATTAAACCTTGTCGAGCACGGCGACAAGTATCCCAATGTAGCACGCCGGAAAAAGAAACCCACCTAACTTGGCCGACGTTCGGCAAACCTTGGGGCCCAAGTAGGGCTTAATACGGTTTGTTACAAGGTTAGTGCCAGACTACTTTTTATTGGCTGTTTTGGCGAATTTTTATCTAATTCGCTACATAATTGCCAATGTGCCAGACTTGAGGCGAAGACGATACGTCTCAACCGAACAAAAGTCTTGCACTCGTTTGACAATTTTGGCCCAAGATTTGCCACACCCGAAGAACCGGATATAAAGCCTAACTCTTGCACTTGCTGAAAATTTAGGCACAAATGTGCCACATGATATGGCGAAACTACCCAGCAGTGAACCCTAAGCTTTGCATTTGCATTTGCTTTATTTCGAGTGCCGCACAAACAGCCCTAGGCCTTTCTAGTGTCACTTGTTTTACACTTGTTTGGCGATCTAAGGCCGGGATTCTCAGACTCGGACAAAAGAAGGTGAAGTTTAGCTCTACCTCAACTTCTTCGGGCTTTTGAAGGCCCAAAAGTTCAACACGAAAAACAAATTTTGACCCAAAAGAACTGCGCTACCTGGAATACTATCTCAATCCTTCAAAGTACACGACGGCGTTTAAAAAAAAATTATTGATACATATAATTTAACCACTTTCGTACTTGAATCCAAAGAGTTTCAGTCAGTCATTTGTCTATTTAAAACAAAAACAAAATTGTCACGCGGACAGAACGGCCAAACGAAAATATATTTTAAGTAGCCGCTTGCACTCAATTTGCTACCAAGTTGGCGTAGGGAGACAACATTTTTCCACTACATTATGTCGGACGGGCACATGTTCTTAAACCCTAGTTCTTGAGAGTGAATTTCTTGATTAACACAGGCGAGAAGGGAGTACAAAAGAACAGTGAACGAGACTTCCAGTAATAAGACGCACCACATAATGTTCCCCGTTGTCCTCATCAGGTGTCCAAGTTAAGAACGGGGAGGATGTTTACGTTCTGTCGTTAGTAACGTGGTGCCTCTTAAGCCTGCTTCACACATTTGCGTTGGACTGTGAAAGGGTTTGCTCTTGTCTCAAGTAGACGCCTAACACCAGAGATTCTTCATTAAGGAGGGTTTCCAACTGCTGGATCAGGGTCACGTGGTTTGTGGGCCGCACTTGCAATACGAGCTGCGAGGAGGTGACGGAAGCTCTGATCGTCTGAAAATGCCTCCGCCTTTCCATCTCCTTTTCTCCTCGCCTCGCGCGAAAACACACCGTACGCGCACCTGCGACCAATCTCCGCAGCAGTCGTCCGCCATCACATTCCAAACACTCCTCCCCATGGTTTGAGATGGAATCTCTCTGCGTTCTAGGCTCTTCATCCTAAAACACTGGCAGTCTGACGCAAATCTATCTGGTGGGCCTTGAAAGCTCCTATCTGGCGTATATGTTCTAAATTTTATTGTAGGCCTATGATATCGATAAAAATATTATAAATGATTAATTTAAAAATTTATTCCAGCGCGCAAAAAAAAAACTGAATAAGCTTTAGTTTAGTTATACAAGCTTGAAAGCGTTCCAGCAGGTCTACCCGATAGGTTGCGGCAGTGTGTCAGTGTGTTAAGATGTACGGTATCTGCAAAACGTCTCCGACTGGTGTGTTTAGTCTCCTATCTCCGACTCTGCATCGCTCTTACAAAAAATGAATTGAGTTTCAATTGAAAGTGTAAAGGACTCACTCAATAGACTGCATTCAGTCTCAATTGAAACTCAATTGAGTTTTTCAAATGAGTCCCTATTGAATCGTATTAGAGTATTGGCCACTGAGTCTTAATTGAATTTTTAGCAATTGCATTTCAATTGAATTTTGGCAATAGTGTTTCAATAGAACTTTTGCTATTCAGTTTCAATAAAAGTATTGCAATTGAGTTTCAATTGAATTTTTGCAACGTGTTTCAAAATAATTTATTGCAATTGCGTTTAAAAAAATTTCCAACTGGTTGAGAATTTTGTTTGTAAAATATCTTAAAGCATGCAACATGATGGAAACAAGGAGGTAACGAACACAGAAATCATAACTAAGCACTTACAGCACACTAATCGTACTCCCCTTGGCTACCCCACCGCCTTATATACCCTACCTAAGAAAGGTATTCATTTGGCCGGTGACCACCTCAGCATTTATTGAGGTTCCCAGTTTGCTATTTTCTCCTTGGAAGTGTCACAAATGATAAACAGTGTTTCGGCGTCATTGGACTCTTTCCCTTAATAGAAAAACATTGGTACAAGCAATAATCGTTTGGTGCAGTAATCCACAAACGACCAACTCAATCGCCTTCCTAATGAGTAAATTCAATAAAATCGATATTGAGTTTATGACCAAACTCAATTGCATACCTATTGAGTAAATTCAATAGGATTGATATTGAGTTTCTTACGACCAAACTCAATTGCATTCCTAATGAGTAAATTCAAAAGAATACAGATTGCATTTCTAATGACCAAACCAAATTTCATTCTCAATGAGCGATTTCAAAAAGAATATATATTGAGATCTTAATGGCCAAAGTCGATTGCATTCCTAATGAGTAAATTCAATAGGATCGATATTGAGTTTCTTATGACCAAACTCAATTGCATTCCTAATGAGTAAATTCCATAGAATCGACATTGAGTTTCTTATGACCAAACTCAATTGCCTTCCTATAGAGTCAAATCAATTGAATCGATATTGAGTTCTTAATGACCAAACTCAATTGCATTCCTAATGAGTTAATTTAATAGAATCGATATTCACTTTCTTATGATAAAACTCTATTGCGTCCCTAATGAGTAAATTCATTAGAATCGATATTGAGTTTCTAATGATCAAACTCAATTGCATTCCCAGTGAGTAAAGTCAATAGAATCGATATTGAGTTTCTTATGATCAGTCTCAATTGCATTCCCAATGAGTAAATTCAATAGAATCAAAATTGAGTTTCTAATGATCAAACTCATTAGACATTGAGTTTATATTGAGTTTCAATTGACTCTATAGGAACACAAACAGAAAAGTCAATTGAAACTCATTGATCATTTTTCTAAGTGGTAGCACAACGTCAAAGAAGCCCGAGTGTCAGGCTGCCGGATGTCGCGATCTTTTGCTGGTTGGTCGTAGAAGTTCCGGCAAGAAGCACGAGCAAAAGACAAGTTTCGCCGTCGTCAGGGCGTTCTAACTCCTGGTGGCCGAAGCTTCCGTGGACTGCCGAGCTGGAGAGCGACTTGGAGCAGAACAGGTGTCTGACTCATTCACCACCACTGCCGAGACGTAGCCAGGATCGCGGCCAGCGACAGTGTGACATTTCGGAGACGTCATCAGTCGGAAATCGACGTACTACTGTTTTGTAAGCGGTAAACACGCCATTCGGAGACGCGTTCCAGGCACCATGGTTAAGTGGTTACCAGAGATCACAGCACATCCGGGCGCAATCAAACGCAAATGTCTGAATCAGTCTTACGTAAAATCGACCTGCAGTGGAACAAGTGAAAAGGATGCATGAAGTCTTAGGTTCTGGACCCTATACTATACATTATGACGAAGAATGTTGTTTTTGAACGCCACCTGTAGCGAATTTGTCTGCGAAGAACACCACCGCCTACGTCCATACGCCTAAACTGTGCCGCTAGGTACCGTTATAGAAACGCTCGGGTGCAACCTAATCGCCCGCACTATACCGTAGCTCGACCCAAAAAAGACGCAGTCCTCACACCACAAGACAGCAGGTGCGTCGCACGACCTGGGACAACAAAACGCACTATTGACTCCGGTCCCGCAAAAGGCCACCGACGTACGGGAGGTCTAGAAAGAAATATCGTTCGCCGTCACCAAACGCACAACCAACCTTCCGCAAACTGCCACGAGAGACGACATTTAGCAGTCAACCGGCGAACAACAAAAGACGCGCACAAAAGGACTCCGGAAGAGAGGAACACACACGACGAATTTTCGAGGAGCACCTGTCTCCGCGGTGCCCGCCCCAGCAAACAATCTTTTTCGGAAAGGATCGGGAGGGAAACCGCGCCAACAACAAGGCGGTACGATTTCCAAAACAGCCCTCCGTTGTTCTCTCTCGTACCATTTATTTCTTTCACTCTTTCCCTCTGTACATTTTGAAAAACTCTTCCCTGTCTCTCCGAAAATCTTTGTGCAACCCCACCCCTCCAACTTCCCCTTTACCTCCCCCTCCCCCGTCCCAAACCCCGGCCGGAACAAAGCAGCTCCTCTCAGAGCTCCTCGTTTAGTTTTACGCAGTTCCCAAGGTTTTTACCCGGGGCAGAGCATGACCGACCTCAAAGGAATAGCGGTTCCTCCTCACTATCTCTTCCTCTCTATTTCCCTTTCTCTCTCCCTCTTCTCTTTCCCACTCCCCTTTTCACATATCTGTGACTTCAAAGCCGGGGACGAGTGATGCCATAGGGGCTATACCGCCATCCCGGCGGCGGTGGCGGCTCCCAAAACAGCTCTTTGCGGACCTCCATCTCGAGCGCTTCCAAAGAACTCAACGATCCGTGACACCGACACACAGCGATGCGGGATGGAAGAGGAGGAAGAGGAGGGATCGGGGATGTCCGGCGCATGCGCAGTGTTCGTTGCACCCCCCCCCCCCTTAATATCTCTCTATATCTCTTGGTTCTCCTCTACCTCGCCTCCCATCTCCCGTCCTTTCGAACACGCCGCAGAGCGCAGAGTCAACTCTCTCCAATGTGTGCGGAATCCAGGCACGGTATCAGACCGTTCGCCCGTATTCGCTCGCGAGCAGATGCGGGAAGTACGCTTTTGCACATGCGATAGAACATATAGACGCTCAAACATTTCGGCATGTGTGTGTGGGCGCAGAAACTGTTCCGAAATGGAAAGGAGAGCACTCCCGCGCGCAATATCATCGGTCGTCGAGCGCCTACGAGTTCGAGGAGGACGTGCTTGTGTTAAGACTGGAGCGGCGGCTGCCTCTTTCAGAAATACTCGTTTGTTTTGTATCTCTTTAGTTGACCTAACCGAGTTTGCATACCACCTTTCCTCTCCTGTTTTAGACCCTCCTTGTTTACGTGTTTCCTGAAACTCTAACTGACTTTAGTATCTTCATTCCCTTTCGATGGTTCGTTTACTAATATCTTCTTTACATATTCATAGTTAGATCATCGAACAGGTAACATTATGGAGTTCTACAGGGCAACACAACATAAAGTATGAGTCATTTGGGTTTTTGTGTTCGTATGATCTGTGCAAAATTATCTGCTTTTGTGCAAAAAAAATGAGGAAACGTTTTATTATGTTTAGCTACAAAACAACAAATATGTACTGCTAGAATATAAGAAAGACTTTCCGCTTGATATGTGCGGACAAAATGAGCGCACTTGACTGATCTTGAAAGAGTCCGTTCACGATGGAATTGACAGGTTTTCAAAGCTCCAGAAAGCAGGTTGAAAACTTGAAAAATTGGGTCGAAAAATATCTAGACATCTGAACGCTCACGCTTAAGTAAATTCTAGAAGAAAAACATGCAAACATTAAAGTACAGAGGGCGTCACATAGGCTCACACACATTGCCAGGGGCGTACATCTTTATTTATTTATTTATATTATTATCCTACAGCGCCCCGAAGGGCATTACAGATGGGAGAGTCACACTACCAAAAAATTGATTTTGAACACACCATAGGTCATCAAGACACATAAGTACACAAAGTAATATACAAACTCACATACGCATATAAACATACATAGTAAAAAAACAACCTTAGTCTGCATGAAAAAGAACACAAATGCGTTGATAATATATTCGCAATCAATTATAGTGTTCAGAGACGATGCTGCAGTTGCGAGAAAATCGAATCTGGGCTTTACAGGGCAACAATCTCGCTTGGCAAGCTGTTCTATTCTTTTATCGTTCGTGGGAAGAAAGAGTTACGAAACAAATCAGATTTTGACGTGTATTCCCGAACTTTCTGGTCATGATCTACTCTGCGCGATGCATAAAATGGCTTAGACAGGTAATGTGATCTTTCAATTTTAGATAAACCATAGAAAATACTGTGAACTATAGAAAATACTGTGAACCCAGCTCGTTTCTCCATGTACGAACTGGGTATCCAGGATAGCTATGCCCTCTATATGATTGCTGTTTAACTATCTGAATCAAGCTCAGTGTTTATCATTTTCTATCCTGAAGGGCCCATACCTCTTCCGAAAGCTTAACAACAACGCGGCACAATACAACTAGCAGCGTATTAAAAAAAACGACCAGGAGTAATTGTTACTGTTATTAGGCATCTATGTTTTAGTGCAGCAGCCTGTGATTTAATTTTTATTGTAACAGGATAGCTTGCTGGGCTAATTGGATGAACGACATAATAATTAAAAAAAAACAGTGCAAGAAGGACGGGACACAAAGTAGAAGACGAATACAGGACATACGCTGACTAACAACCAAAGGTTTACTTGAACTTCCACGCGTGCACAGTGGCACACGCAAGCACATTCTCTTCTTTCTCTTTCGACGGAAATAAATGCTAATAAAGAAATACGCTTGAAAAAAAGAAGAATGGGATAAGAAATGAAACTTCTACAGCGGCACAAGAAAATCTTTGGCCCTAATGATGCGTTCGCACCACGATCAGGACCCTAGCGGGACGTTGCGAAACGCCTGACCAAAATAAATAAGAAAAAATATTTTTTTACAGCGGCACGAGAAAACGTTAAGATCATGCGCTGCCCAGCAAGCTATCCTGTTACAGTGCATTTCTTCTTCATTAGGCTCTTTTTTATTGCAATTTCTCAATTGTGACCGTCCTTAGCATAGTGTCACACGCAATCCGTAAAGGTCTATTTTGTGTGCTGAACGCGGTGTGAACGTGGTGCGAACGTGGGGTGAACGCAGCGCATGATCTTAAGGTTTTCTCGTGCCGCTGTCAAAATTAATTTTTCTTATTTATCTTGGTCAGGCGTTTCGCAACGTCCCACTAGGATCCTGATCGCGTTGCGAACGCATAATTAGGGCCAAAGATTTTCTTCTGCCGCTGTAGAAGTTTATTTTCTTATCACATTCTTTTTTTCCAAGTTCTTTTTTCTTTTCTTATTAGCATTTATCTCTGTCGAAAGAGAAAAAAGAGCATGGGCTTGCGCGTGCCACTGTGCGCTCGTGGAAGTTCTAGTAAATCTTTGGTTGTTAGTCAGCGGATGTCCTGTGTCCCTCTTTACATTGTGTCCCGCTTTTTTTGCGCTCTTTTTTTTTTTATATGTCGTTTGACGTATGGAACTAAATAAGAACGAATTGTTGGATAACAAATGTGTGTACAGCTCCTTGGAAAATTAATAAAGAAAATAATCGCCGTATCTCCGTTTCTCCTTTTCAGTAAGTACTGTGTGCCGTAGATCTTAGTCGTAGCTAGGGCCTTTACACGCAGGCGCAGGCACTTACAAACCGGGAATTAGATTTGACTGAATCGGACTACAATGAAGTGAACTTAATTAGATTGGATTGGATTGGGGCGACCTAAACCTGTGTAACGGGCAATCACAGAGTAAAAAATGTATCTCTAGACAAAAACAAATAAATGAAGAGTGACATATATGCGGTTTATAGATCACGTTTCCTACGCCGGACTTCATAAATCCACCAAAACTTCCTCGAAATTTCAGAGATTAACACGCAGTTAAAATCACCATGTAAAACAACAGAGCGTGTGCTGAAGGCAGAGCTTCTATAATATACTTCATTCTTAAACCTGTCCTTGAAGACTATGGCCTGTCCTAACCTCTTTTTTTTTTTACTATATACTTGGATTATAATCCGAAATCCTGTCGCAGCCAATGCAATGATTCGATGGAACCAATCGAGCAACCCCAAAAACTGTCTCGTCGTGGCACTTGTCGTCTTTGCGCGTTTGCTACCCCCCTCCCCTAAACCGACGCGGAGCTCAAGTTCGTCTGCTTCATTTGTAGGAGTTGTGGTGACGCCAGAACAACGCCGAGCTCTGATTGGCTCCGATCGAAGGATAGTGGGTAGACCTCGAAGCAAGCTGACCTGAGGTCTACCCACTGTCCTTCGATCATAGCCAATCAGGGCTCGGCGTAGTTCTGACGTCACCGAAACGCCTGCGCGAGAAGCAGACTTGTTTTCCGTATTACGCACAGTAAATACGGCGTGATCCTTCGTTTTTTTTTTTTTTCTGCGTGCTTAGTTTAGCATGCGAGAGCAAAGCAACAAAGACGGCAAGACCCGTGACGATGCCATTTTGCCGAATCTTGATTGGCTATATCGGGTCGTAGCCTCTGCTCCTGTTAGGCAGTCAACTTGAGATGGATATCAGTAGGAGACCCGTTTAGAATGCAGTAGTCAGCAGCAAACTTTCTACCTTCGTCAGCGATGATATCGCTCTCTACTTCGTTTCGCAATTAAGTCTAGACGCGGCCGACGCTGGGACCAAACGGAAAGCGTCAAAGAGCGCGCCATGACGGTGTCAGTCGTGTTTCTGTGCGTAATCTACCGTCGTTGCACCAATAATAAACAGAAAAAGACATTTCATTTCGACTTGCGCTTTTGACACTGCTAGATCGGTCTCATTACCCCTCGTAGTAACCTCGGCTGCGTCTGGACTTGAGCAAAAACGAAGTGTATAGACCTTTCCAAAACAATTGCCTCTGCGAGCCGCCATCTTTGTCTTCTGTGGGTTGTGGAACGCCTCTTGACCGTGCTCTATTGTGCGGTAGATCAGACTCTGCGCGTGCCTTCACGGCTCAGTGACTCAGCATGTTCCGCCCGGGTGATGAGCGCTGGAAAGGTCTATATAGAGCCAAAACTTTGAGTGCATTCTTAAGCTGTCACCCAGGCTATGGTCTCTAACGTGACCTATTTTCACCAGAACTGAACCGATCAACTTGTCACGCTCTTCGCACTACATCTCCCCACTTCTTTTTTTCTTTTTCGCGTTCGCCCTATTGATGCTGCTGTTTCTGAAGTATGACGACGACGTCGGTAAAAGCATTCGCCTGCAGCCAACCCCCCGCAATAAAAGATAATCAAGCACCCCTGGCGGGGGTGGTGCGTGAACCGCTCCTTCCCGATTTAATCTCGGCACCCACCCCGCACTCTTTTTCTTCCCCGCTCCCTTTCACTTGACGAGGAGAAGGCGGGGACCTTAGGCTCCGTTTCACCCCAGCATGGACCAAAGCGGACGGTACGCGCCATCCCAGCCTATCTAGCGCTGTGAAAGTACCACGTTGTGAGTACATCCAACCAGTGTTGTTGCCCGTTGCCGAAAATAAACGAGGAAATAGCGTTACCCTTTAGTTTGTCAGATATTGGGGGTTTCTGAGATTCGTTACCGTCCTCCCAGCGTAACAGAAAATGTCGTTACCGTTACTTCCAACAAACCTAGCGAACGGTACTCTTGCGTTACTTTCCATTTCCACAATATTTGTCAGCGATAAGCGGTGGTTACGAGCTTTCACAACAATTAGACTTTCAGAGGGGGATTTAATTGGTTTATTATACTTTTTCCAAGTAAATTCGTAAGGTACATAGTTTTCTAAATCGTATTGGACAAATGATGCCCCGGAAAGTAAGTATAATATTTCCCCTTTTCGACAAAGAGTACAGAACGTCAATTATTTTGGTTCTTAAGCTAAAAAAAAATGTTAATCAAAATTAACGAGTAACGAAGTTTGTTGGACAATACCTTACTCAGTAATTTAGAAAAATAACCAATACGTTACTGCGTCGCTGAAAAACCTAACGCGTTACGTGCAACGTTGTTACTTGTAATACATTGCTTCGAATAGTGCTCTAAACGCGCGTTGCTGCGCCCCTGTCAAAAGTCACGTGGCGTTTACGCGGCATTGGATTGGCTTTCGTTGGCTCGTAGCGTCTTCTGCGATCCGTCGTAGGGTGGAACGGAGTAGAGTCGAGCGAGGAAGCCAAGCCCAGTCATTTGTCTTCGTTCGGCGTCGGCAATCTAGTCACGTTGCCGTACAGGGATTTGGAGAGAGGGAGGGGTGGCGTCGGCGGCCGGACTTGCTTAAACACTGGTGTTGGTCCACACCCCCTTTGTCAGCTTATAAATTAAAACGCGTTTTTCTCTTGCGGAGGGAGGAATACTGAGGTCGGGATGGGTTCGAGCCGAGAATGCGGGACTACGTGATAGTGGTTCGGAAGCGAATACAGCGTATCGCGAGCGTTCGACACCAATTATGTGCTTGGACGTTTACGTCAGTTTAAACTTAGTGTCGTTTGATAACTTAGTTCTTAACTCCGTTTATGCTAATCGAGTTATTGATGGTGATTTTTTTGGAAAGGAGGTTGTCAAACCTTTTTTTATTAAAATAAAAAAGCACAACTAGGGAATTGGTTAACTTTGAAGACCTTGAAAACCAGAGACAGAGGAACAGAAAGGGGGACGACTACACACTGGTCACGAAACCTGCGTGTGTGTGTCGTCTCCTTTTTTTTTTTTTTGTGAAAGGCCGACGTACAATTTCGGTTTTCTGCACGGAAGATAATCCTATTAGCGCTCCCTTCTCCTAAGCTGCGAGGGCAACCAAGTTGGGGCAAGGTAAAAAGGGGAGAGAATATAGGAAAGTGGAAGGCGTGCAAAAGTGCAAACCGCGAAGTGTGCGACAGCCTTTAAGAAACTGAAAAACAGTTCAAAGACGGATGGAGGACGAGAAGAACAGAAACATGGTGCTTACTGACCATTTTACTTGTTTTCCCATGCCCACACGTTCTGATGTCTGGCAATGTGCGAGTGTTCCGATGTTTCTAGTTCATTCATGTTGCTTCCTGGAAACATTGAAACTAACCCTGGCCCTCGTATCGACTCAGCTGCACAGTCTGATTCCAGTGCTCCGCCCGAGCATTCGCTGGAGGAAGTGATGCCTCTGCTGCCAAGCTTAAATACCCGCTCACAAAAATTCGAAAAAGGTCAGTCTGGTTTGACTAAACCTGTCAACGAGATGAAACTAAATCAAAGATCAGTCGAAAGCCAAGTTGCTGACATCGGCACTTGACTGTCAACACTGGAATCGAGAAGAACTGTTCTTGATAATCTTTCAGAAGAGTTCGTAGTCATGCCGCAAACGGCCCAAAATGATTCAGGAGGAAAACATTGCTCTGTGTGCGCGTCTCACAGATTTCGCGATAGGTCGCGCCTTGACAATTTTGTTTTTCGTGGCGTTTCTGATCCACCACTCGAGTCCTGGGCCCCATCGGAGAAAAAAGTAAACTATTAATTTTCTGCTTGTGCTAACTTTCAGCTTTCTTCTGATAACATTGCGCGAGCGCATTGCTTACGAGTCTTCCGTATCAGCAAATGGCGTCCCGTTATCGTTAATGTTTCGTTCTTTAAAGTAAGAGAGAAAGTTTTGCCGTTACAGTGATCGCTTAAAGTCATCCAATATGTTAATCTGCGAGGACTTTTCTTTTCAAACACTGATCACCTGGAAAAAGTTAATCAAATTTGGTAAAGCGCAATCGTCAGTGGTTCAGTGGCGATACAACAAGCTTTTCGTAAACAAAAAAATCTTACATGTAAATCACTTGTCGAATAGCGTTAATAAAACAACGCTGACTAATATCACACTTGTTTCTTTGAATGAACACTGCTCATCTGCGTCTGTATCTGGTACAACCGTTCATTCGACATAGGAAATAAGGAGGGTCAGTGGCCTAAGAAGTGTGTGCAATAAGCTGTCAGTTCTTTTTACTAACGTTCGTAGTGTGATGAACAAACAGGATGAACCCCTCTTCATCATTGATTAATGTGATGCTGACATTGTACTTTTAACTGGAACGTGGTTATCAGCGAAAGTTCGCGATCACGAAATTTTTATGGTTCCAAACGTTTCAATGCGTACCGATGAGAGAACGTTAAGAAATGGTGATAATGTACTTATTGCTAATGCCGAAACGCTTTCTATGTTTATCGTTCATGTATCTTGTGACCTTAAAAATAGTTTGGGTGTGCGTGGTGGTAGGCTTAAAGGGGGCATTATTGGTGTCTGCTACCGTCCCCCTCAGTCTAACCTTACTTTTGTAAGCAAGGTGCATGACGTTACCAACCTTGGAGTAACACATTTTCCCGATTCCCCAATGTTTCTTTTCAAAGATTTCAATTTACCCAACATCACGTGAATAAATTAGACCCCAGCGTTGAGCTAATCTTCGTTGTAATGCAATTATTTATTGAATTTAAGAAACGAGGAGTGTGTTGGTGCGGGTCAAGATTGAAGAAATGATAAACATGAAGAACGAAGACGACACAACCACCTCCTTCATTGATGTGGTAGAGTCGTCTTCGTCCTACTTGTTTATTCCTTCTTCAATCATGATTTGTCGGACATGTGTTCTTACTTTAACTTTCGCTACCTAGTTGATGAACCAACTAGAACTACAGCAAGAGGTTCAAATATAATTGAACTAACAGTAACCACTTACCTTGATCTTGTCTCACCGATTTCTTATTTGTCGGGTCTTAGCCACCACTCAGTTTTGCATCTATATTTCAACATTAAAACACCCAAACCCCCAAAACAATTAAAATATTATTAGATATTACTCCAATGCCAATTTTTGAGCAATTAATGAAGAAGTTTGCAGTTTCATGGGTACGTTTATTTAAAAAGTGTTTTATGAGCGCACTGTTCAATTTAACTGTAATTGGTTTAAAGATAACATACTAGGCTTTTCGATACTCACATTCCTTGTCGCGTCATTAAATCTAATGTAAAGTCACCCTAGTATGACGTAACGCTAAAAGGATAAGCAAATAAAAAGAAGCGTTTGTTCCGTGCGGCTAAAGGATCGTCATGCGGAAGTCGTCAAGATCCTTCCAAACTTGCCGCCGAATGCTACAACAATGCTGCTAGTAAGGATTAACTTATTCTTTTACTCAAATATTACCGTCATTGTTGTTGTAAAACCCCGAGCAGTTTTGGAATGCTGTAACTAGGAAAGAGAGTAATGCTGCTTCACTAGGCGACGAGGATGGGCGAAGTGGTGCCTAGCGATGTTTGCGCAAGCGTGTTGAACAACACATTTTCAAAGGCATTTTCTGCTGTGAAAACCATCCACTGCCATACTTTCAGGCATCAAACTTTCTTCCAATGTTTTCAATACTATTTATTTCGTTGGCATAATCAATTTAATTGATTCCGTAAAACCGTCCTCGTCCGCCTGTATTGATAAAATCGATTCTAAATTCCTGAAAAGAACGAACATGTACTCATCTTGGCCAAACTATTTCTAAAATATTTAAATGAATCATGTGTTCCTGATGCCTGAAAATTGCGGAAGGTGGTTCCTCTGCTAAAGGGAAGAATTAAACATTCACCTAATAACTTACGTCCAATTTCCCTAACAAGCGTACTATGCAAATTTTAAAACGTTATTCACTTTCATCTTGCCAACTTCCTCGACTCAAACGCTTTTTTATAATACATGTCAACATGGCTTCCGTAAAAAATTTTCCTGTGAAAGAAAACTCTTGTTTTCACTAACAATCTGCATATCCTTCTTGACCATGGTTAGCAGGAGAACTATTATTCCTCGATTTTTCGAAAGCGTTCGATAAATTCAGTTTTAAGTTATAGCTGTTCAAACTGAGTAAGCTTAATATTGACCTAAATGGTACTGAACTGGATAGAACGTTCCTTGCTAGGTCGCTCGACAATTCAAAACTGTCAGTGTCTAGTTCCTCATTAACCCCCGTTAGCTCTGGTGTTCTACAGGGTTCAGTTTTCGGCCCATTGCTTTACCTCATTTATATTAACCATATGCCAGCCTGCATTTAATCCTCTGCCTGTTCAGCTGCAGACGACTGCGTTATTTACCGTGATATATCGACGGACAACGACATAAGCTTTTTGCAGTCTGCAGTCTAACTCAATAACTAACTGGTGTCGTTCATGGCTGATGGAACAAAATATTACTAACTGTAAATCAAGGCGTATGTCTCGTCGCGATGCTATTTGTGCTGCTTACTACCTAAATAACATGTGTGTGGAGACCGTGTGTTGTTACAAACACCTTGGTGCTCATATAGCACCCAACCTTTTGTGTAACATTAAAATAGAGAACGCAGTAACAATGCCAACCGCATGCTTGGTTTTCTGAAGGGAAATTTTAGTCCTGTGCCCTCGTCCCTTAAACATCTTCTTTATAAGTCACTGGTAAGATCGAAGCTTGGGCATGCAGTTTCCATCAGGGACCACTGCGGGAAGCACATCACTTCGTCCTTAGAATCAGTTCAAAACAAATCGGCACGTTTGATACTTTCTAACTACCATCGTACTGCTAGTATGATTTCTATGAAACTTTCATTATCACTACCGAATCTTGCTTTGAGTACATATTGTTCCCCTTTATCTCTATTTTACAAAATATATCATCATTCTTCCCTGTGTCATTGCCTACTAACACACCCTTATATATTTCCAGTCATTTAGATCACCAAAACAAGGTTGGCGTTCTTTCATGTAACACAAATGCGTTTTTTCACTCTTTCATCCCTTGCACATCTGCAATATGGAGCCGGCTTCCCCACCAAATTCCAACCATCCATGACCAAGCCACTTTAAAAAAGTGCTCTAACTTTTTTTTTGTTTGAGCCATGATTGTATTTTTGCGTGTTTTTTGCCATTATGTTTCCTGCTTTTGTTTACCAATCCCCTCTGTTATGTATAATGACCTTGATGATAAAAAAGAAATAAATGAATAAAGTGATTTCTATTAGAATTAAACCAAAATGCGCCGTGAGTCATCTCTTGATTGTCGCGGCGCTCTTTGGAAAAATTCTAATAATAAAAAAAACTAGTTTGTGTATTTTTTTTTTGTCTGCCTTCGAGCTGTTTTAGCGTCTAATACTGCATAACAAACTCGACCAAACTTAAGCAGTATTACAATTGCTATTTTTGTTCTACTCTCTCACTTTTGTTTTAATCTAGAATATCTTGTTTATTGCCAGTGCCCGCTTTAAATAGCTGATAGAAAAGGCACAAAGACGATTTGTGCCATGGCCATGCACTTTTGACGGTGCTTGACTGATTTCATTGGATTGTGGTGTCGACTGCGGTCGGACTTAAATAGAGTATAGACAACTTTAGTATAGGGTGTTTTCATTGACGTCATTATGTCCCCCATTTTGTTGTTAGGAACAGCCTGGCGCGTGCCAAAGGCGAACGTTTGAAATATTCATTTGACACCATCAAATAAATAGTGCACTGGGGCCTATAGGTTTCACCGCGGAGCATGTAAGAACAAAATGGCGGATTGACATCACGTGAAAACACCATATAGATTTTATAAAAAAAAACGAATGCAAGAAAGAGAAGTGTTTTGAAGAAAACAAAACGTGGAAACAGGATTTCAATATGTGTGCGTCCGAGCGTTAGCTGATCAAAACTACGGAGGGATGTACAACGTATAAGGAATGATAAATGTACGCTCAAGCGTTCAGAAGCACGCGAAAACGTTGATTTCTTTTACGTTGAGCCGAACAATGTTACCTGGTTCTCATTTATAAGGAATATTCACTGGCGGCCATAGCTGTGTTTGCGAATGATGAGCGCGTGCTGACGGCGAGCTTCCATGGTTATTTTGCAACGTGCAATCCACACCGTCAAGATTGCCGGTCTTAGCATCCTATTAATGTGAGCTCGTTCTCAGCATTCGCTCTAAACAGCGCCCTCATATAGTGGCGTCCGGTGAATACCTGAATTTCTTAGCTACGTCAAGTGGGATGTTAGGCAGAACTTGTCACGAAACGATTTTTAGGAATTTGAATATTGGGTAACACATGTGTAACGTAACAACAAAGGCTGGATCACACAGCCCCGTTTTCTTACCTTACGTTACGTTACGAATGCTTACGTCTGTTTACGCCAGTCACCGTGGTATCTATGTGGTTCATATTAGGGACTTTTAGCAAACCGTTACTGTGTTCCGCGTACAGCTCTACTGGACCCTTCGCTTATAAGCGTGCGCCCCGCGGTCACGGTAACCGCGGGTCGCGCGCTTAAAAGCATGCTTCAAAGGCTCCACTAGTGCGGTAAGCGGAACACGGTAACGGTTTGCTAAAAGTCCCTCTTAAGCGTAACAAACAGTTCAAGAAGATAGCCTGGCACGCGACATTCGAGACACGAATCTTTCTGTGACTTATACGTAACGTAAGTAAAAAGTTCAGAAAACATAAGAAACCGATGCTGTATGAACTGTCACTGTATCATGGAATAGTAGTGCCAAGCGCCCCGTATGGTCTCTATTTTGGTTCATGGAATGAGAAGTTTCTGCTTGAACTCTCCATTCTTGGTGAGCCGATCTAAATTTCCTGGTGACAGGTAGCTTTAAAGACACCTTTCTTGAATACCGATATTTTGTTATCCACACACCGGCAAAACAACCCACACAAAATTGCACCTCCAAGACGGTGCTTGGCGGTATTGAAACAAAAAAAAAAGAAAGGAAAAGTGGCTTAGCTCGGCTATGCCGGAGCACACGTAGCGTTAGCTTAGGTTCAGCTGGTTATTCTTAGCTTTCCTGGTTGTCTAGGATTAGTTTGATTATCATGCTTACTGCTGCTTCAATGACACACGCACGGTATACGCATTATGTGACTACTTCGGGATCCGATGAGTTAAGCTTCTCCGCTCTTCTTATTGCGGAGGAGGCGCCGTGTAACGGAGCTTTCGGTTGCACGTCAAAAGATCCCCACGTGGTCCATATTAATCCCCCGCAGGGGGCACCTGTGAAAGCAGGTGTTTGGAGAGTGGCGTCTCCACGGACCCCGAGCCATGCGGGTTCGCCCGCCCACGTCTGGCTGTGCGTGGCTTTCCCGTGTCCGGGGAAAAGGGCATCCTGGTGGTTGAGCCGAGCCCGGGGTAGGTTTGGACCCTTCGGGGCCCCCCGGGTGAGGCAATACACCACTTCGGCCCCCGCTTCTCGTAGACGGGAGTCCTGGTAAGGCCCGGCCAGGATGATTCAGTCTAGTCGCCTTTCTTCTACTATCCCCTCCGATCTTTCACTTTTACCTTTCCTGTTTCTTTTACTTCTCTCTTAATTCTCTTACTCCTTTTTCACTCCTCTTTGGCGGCAAGGGCTAACCTTGGGTGGCAATGGACCTCTGTCTTGACCCACACTTGGGTATAGTTTCCCGGCAGCACTGTTAGAGTAACGTTTCCAGCAAAGCCCTTTTTGTTATGGTGCGTTACCTAACCCCTTGTTGGGCTCGGTGGTGGGCGGTGCACCGCGGATTCCGAATTTCCTTTCGCCTTTCATGGCTCCCTCTCAAACCAAAACCCCCGGTTCTGGACGCGCCTCTAAGAGGCAGCGTCCTGAACTCTCTGTCATTGCCAAAGATCCTGAAGACGAAACATTCCCGAGATTCTTGGTCATTCACTCTGAAAACCAAGACCAACCTCTTGCCAAACTGTCGCCTTTTGTAGTTGCGAAAATCCTAGACAATAACATTGGTGCAGAATACAAAGCAAAGAAACTGCATTCCGGAGACCTACTCGTTGAGGTGGTAAGGAAGTCGCAGAGCTCGACGCTTTTGAAAATGACATCTCTTGGTGATCTGCCGGTCACAGTGAGTAAGCACAGAATGCTGAACACGGTTCGTGGGGTCATCTCAGAAGATGACCTCCTTTCGACCAGTGAGGATGAAATCTTAGAAGGCCTACGAGCATCTAAAGTGGTTTCAGTCCAACGCATCACTTTCAAACGTGAGGGCACTGAAGTTAAGACGAAACACTTGATTTTGACATTTGAGCGTCACACACTTCCGGTGCTTGTCAAAGCTGGCTACTTGAACTGTCGCGTGCGACCCTATGTCCCTAACCCACAGAGGTGCTTCCGATGCCAGCGCTTTGGTCATGGGTCGCGCAGCTGTCGGGGAAGGGAGACGTGTGCAAAGTGCGGGAGCCACGACCATGTGGCCGACGTTTGTGAAGGTTCAGTTGCCTGCGCTAACTGCAAGGGTCCTCACCCTGCTTACTCTCGCTCCTGCCCTCTGTGGCGACAAGAAAAGGAAATTCTTAGCTTACGAGCCAAAGAGAACTTGTCATATCCTGAAGCAAAACAAAGGTTTTCCTTCATATCCCAAGGTACCTACTCCGACGCGGTGCGCAGGGGCCCTGCACCACGTACGGAGTCCAGGGCCACTCAGTTCTCTCTCGAGGACTTAGCAGGCCCCTTTCAGGCCCCGAAACAACCTGCGGGGAAGCAGGGTGCCCCAGGTAACGCTGGGAGCACACAGACTCCCCAGTCGATTCAGGCACGACCTCCGGCTGACCGGCAGCCTCGTGCCAGTGGTTCCTCTAAAGATGGGGAGCGAGGCCGTCGTTCCACCTCCTCGGAGGCGGCCCGCCTTGTTACGGAGCAACAGGGCCCACCTGCTGCTCCATCAACGTCAAAAGACGGAAGCGTGAATGCGGGAGGGTCCCGGCCTGGTACGTCGAAGCCTTCTTCGGCGGGGTCTGGCCGTGGCCGGAAACTCGTGGCTCAGGTCTCCGACCACGTCGGAACTGGCAAACCTGCGTCCAAGGTTCAGGATGCAGTGGGAGCTGTTGACATTGCCGACTCCTCCGGTCCTTCCTCGGATCAGGAGGACATGGAATGGCAAACTGCTCAATCAAGACAGAAAGGAAAAAAGCCGGTGGTTCCTCCTTAGGGTGTAGCACAAGCAGAATTGCTTGATTCATTTATGAAATCTTTTATTCTTAAAAATGGGCTCTGTAATTCTTCAGTGGAACTGCCGTGGTTTATTCACTAACCTTGCAGATGTTGAGTATCTTTTAGAAGAGTATAAGGCATCTGCCTTATGCTTGCAGGAGACACACTTGAATACATCGCACACTAACTTTCTGAGACACTACAGTGTGTTTCGTAAAGACCGCCCTAGCACGTCCATTTCTTGCGGCGGTGTTGCGGTGGTGCTTCCAAAACATATTCCATGTGCAGAGGTTCCACTTCAGACGCCACTCGAAGCTATCGCTGTTCGTCTCTTGTTGCATAAAGCCATAACTCTATGTTCAGTGTATTTTCCACCTTCTCTTTCTCTGAAGCGACAAGATCTCGACTCTCTTTTAAGCCAGCTTCCAGAGCCCTTTCTTTTACTCGGTGATTTTAATGCTCATAGTACCCTTTGGGGTAGTGACCATACAGATACACGTGGAAAGATAATCGAATCCATATTATTTTCACATCCGCTATGCATTTTTAATACTGGCCATCCTACATATTTTAGTCCATCATCCTTGTCATCTACATGCATTGACCTTTCTATTGGCAGTGCAAATCTGCTACCCGACTTTTCCTGGACTGTTGAACAGAATCCCCATGGAAGTGACCACTTCCCCATTATTTTAACATGTAAAGACACTCCTCAGTCTTCACCTACGCGCCATCCACGCTGGAAGTTTGAAAAGGCAGACTGGAGCCTTTTTAAGCAGTCGTCCCTCCTGGCTTGTTCTCGCCTCGATCAGCTTTCGATTGATGAGCTCAACCATCTTTTAACATCCCATATTCTCACTGCAGCCTCACTTTCAATCCCTCGGTCGTCTGGACAGCTTCCTAGACGACCGAAGCCATGGTGGAATGAAGACTGTAAAGAGAGTCGCAAGCAGCAAAACAAAGCTTGGGGTGTTCTAAGACGTTATCCAACTCGGGATAACCTGATATCTTTCCGAAAAATGAAAGCTCGTGCTAGGTACATTCGTCGCAAAGCGAAACGCGAGAGCTGGCAAAAATATGCGTCCTCTATCAATAGCAGTACTTCTCCCAAGGAAGTATGGGACAGGATTCATAAAGTAAATGGCTCATATCATGCTTTCACCATTCCACTTCTTTCCAGAAATGGAAAATGCCCAAGCAATCTTGAAGAGCAGGGCAACATCCTTGGCGAGCATTTTGAATTTATTTCCAGCTCGCAGCACTATTCGCCTGCATTTCTGCAACATAAAAGGAAAGCTGAAAGTATGGTACTGAAAACATCCGGTGGTGAACGCGAAGCTTATAATGCCCCCTTTACCTTACACGAACTGAACATAGTGCTCCAAAACTCTAAGTCATCAGCTCCTGGTCCAGATGGCATTCATTACTATATGCTTCAACATCTCCATCCTTCCACACTTGATATTGTTTTATACCTTTTTAATCGTATTTGGTTCGAGGGCTACTTTCCATTGGACTGGAGAATGGCAACAATCATACCCATACTCAAGCCCGGTAAGGAGCCATCATGTGCGGCTAGTTATAGGCCTATCGCGTTGACTAGCTGCTTTGGAAAGACTCTTGAACGAATAATTAATAGAAGACTGATGTATTTCCTTGAACTAAACAAACATCTAGATGTGAACCAATGCGGGTATCGTTCGTCTCGGTCCACTCTTGACCATTTAGTACGGCTGGAGACAGTCGTGCGCGAGGCCTTCGTTCATAGACAACATTGCCTATCTGTATTTTTCGACCTCGAAAGAGCCTACGATACAGCCTGGCGCTTTGGTACACTGAGGGACTTGTATGATCTGGGTATTCGCGGTCGAATGCTTCGTACCATTGAGAGCTACCTCAGCAGGCGTACCTTTCGTGTTCAGATAGGAACAACTTTATCTAAAGTGTTTGTCCAGGAAAATGGAGTTCCTCAGGGAGGCGTTCTTAGTGTCACGTTGTTTATTGTCAAAATGAACTCCCTTGCATTGGCTATCCCCCATCGGTGCAATATTCACTCTATGTAGACGACCTTCAGATCTCTGTGTCCTCTTGCAATCTGTCACTGTGTGAGCGACGAATTCAGCTAACCATCAATAAGCTATCAACCTGGGCCAATCAAAATGGGTTTAAGTTTTCCTCAGATAAAACAGTTTGTGTTTGCTTTTCTCGGAAACGCGGACTACTTCCTGAGCCTGTTCTAGCACTAAACAATGCCACAGTCTCTGTGAAGCCTGAGCACAAGTTTCTTGGTCTCATATTTGACAGCAAACTAACCTTTGGTGCCCATATTAAGAATCTAAGATTAAAAGCTCACAAATCACTTAATATTCTTAAAGTCCTGTCCCACCGATCCTGGGGTTCTGACCGGACGTGCCTTTTGAGGATATATCGCTCGATAGTGCGATCACGACTAGACTATGGCAGTATTGTCTATGGTTCAGCTAGGCCTTCCATTCTAAAAATGCTCGACCCTATCCATCATCTTGGGTTGCGATTGGCGACGGGTGCCTTTCGCACGTCTCCTGTGCCAAGTCTGTATGCAGAGGCCAACGAGATGTCTCTTGAGAAGAGAAGATTTTCACTGGGCTTTATGTATTCCCTGAGAGTCAGGTCCATCTCTGATCACCCTGCACGAATGGCTGTGGAAGACATGCGCTCTGAAAGAGTGTTTCAGAACAAAGCCACAACTGTGCCTCCCTTCTCTTTGAGATTGAAAAGTGCCTGTGAGAACATGGGACTCGATTGGAGGCCTCCTGTAGTGCAGTCTACTGTTGCAGGAGCACCATGGGAGCACCCTGTTATTAAGTGTGATCTTTCACTCACGCAATACAAGAAAGGGGATACTCCCAATGTTGTGTTTCTTCAGGAATTCTTTGCACTGCAAAGTCAGTATGGCGAATATGTAAGCTTCTACACAGATGGTACAAAGACGGAATCTGCTGTTGGGTGTTCCATGATTGGCCCGACAGTTCAAATTGTTAGGCGAATCAACTCCTCTGCTTCTATTTTCACAGCAGAGCTCTATGGTCTGCTTGTAACCATAAGCTACATACTTGATAAAAAGCTATCTCGCTCCATCGTATACACCGACTCCCTCAGTGCATTGCATGCACTGTCTTCACTGGGACCCCTCAAGCACTTCCTGCTTCTCGAACTGCGAAATAAGGTTGTTGCTGCCTCAAGACAGGGAAACGAAATTATATTTTGCTGGATTCCCAGCCACGTGGGCATTCCGGGCAATGAGGCAGCAGATCGCGCAGCAAGTACTTGCGTGAAGCGAACAGTTGATCTCCACGACATTCCTTATGCAGACTACAAAGCCCGTCTCAGGCGTCACGTAAAGTCCAAATGGCAGGCTGAATGGGATCAAGAAATCGGCAACAAGTTGCACATGATCAAACCTCTTTTGAGCGAATGGCAGAGTGCACGCCATCAGGAACGCTTTTTTGAGGTTGTCCTTTGCCGGCTCAGGATTGGTCACACTCATCTGACTCATGGCTACCTCCTTCGTGGGGAGGATGCCCCCACTTGTGAGCAGTGTGACAATGCTTTAAGCATTCTACATATTCTAGTAGAATGTCCTGCTTATCATGAAGAACGTCTTTTGTATTTTTCGCATTTGTATCAAGAACAAGTCCCACTACACCCAGCTCTGCTCTTAGGTGATGATTCTCTTGTGACACACACTAATGTTTTCAAATTTTTAGATAGTATCGGCCTTCTACACCGACTGTAGCTTTTTAACCTACAGATCATGCCCATCACTCTTTTACCTTTTGGTACCCCATTACCATCTTTTATCTAATCACTGGCTACTAAAGCCTCTTTCTTCTCTCTAAACCCTTTCCAGCAATAGTCTTGTTTTTGGCGCTCTATGGCCTTAGTAGCTTTTGCGCCACAAACACCAAATCAACCAACCAATCAACCTATTAATCCTCAGTCCTCCGCTGGGGCTTGCCAGATGCCCGTCGTTGGTTTGGCCAGCTGTGCGCCGTGTTATTATGTATCAAGCAATCAAGCTGCCGCCCAGAGCAACCGGACAGCGCAAGCCATGATCTCGAGCGGGTGCATGCGCGCGGCGCGTGCATCAGGGACTGACCTAGGCGCCATAGCGGTCCTGCCCGTTCCGTCACTGCTCCTCGCGCATGCGCAGCATGGCTCTCCAGGAGCCAAGCGAAACTGCTCAACCTCGGCTAGTGTAGCTTACGCTACACAAATGTTTTCTGTCTTTAAATACGCGCGGACAACAAAACCATTCTAAGATATCTGTAGAGATACGCCTGATTGATAAGTGGATTGCATGCACAGCGCCAGACACGCTTATATTGGCGAGGAACGCCTTTAGTACGATGATGCTCCATAGCGATATTAGTGCGACTGGTTCAGACCGACCATTTCCAAGGTTCGAAGATTTGAATTAACCAAAATGGCATTTGCGTTGGCAATTGAGACCGCCAATCACCTTCCATTGTTTGGTAGTTTTATGTTAGTATCAGTTTGTGTCCGGCTAGGAGGCAGGGAAGGCAATGGCGCTACTTTCCCAGGATCCACTGACTTTACTGTAAACCAAACATACCACTGATAATTTTTTTTTAAATTCGTTTGAATATTTTTTTAATTGAAGTGGGATGTAGTATATCGTATGTAATGGTGCCTGGCATAGCATTATTATGGCTCACGAATACCGGATTCAGACAGCCCCAGACTACAGAACCAATAAACTACAACACATAATGTGATTATCCCATATGCCCTATATGAAATATATATATAAAAAAATTCGCATGTTGATTTCGCTGAGTATTACACTTCGATGTCGTCCCATTTGGCGAACACGCATGCATCAATCTCGTTGGCGTCAAATCTGCTTTGTCGTTTCTTGTAATCGACGCACCGAAAGAGACGGCAAGAAGTCGCGACCGTCGGCACGAAACAGCTGCCTCATTACTGTGCAGCCGACGGCGCCAGAGACCAAATGCAGCACCGAATCTGAGGCAAAAACAGTTTCGGCGAAGGATACATGCGTGGAATACAATTAATCATTCGCGACGGGTTTGCTCATCATCGATCAGAAAAAGAAGATTACAAATAAATGCGCGGAGCATTTTCAAGAGGAGAAATATTGAAAGCCAGCGGAAGGAACATCGACAGCAACAAGAAAGGAAAAGTGTGGAAGAGAAAGAAAAAAGATTGGGCGTGGTGAGGCTGCACTGGCGTTCAACAAGAGAAGGGGTGGGGCTGAAGCGAGGGAGATATAAATGAATGCGGGAGGAGACACGCAAAATAAGGCAAATCTGACATTAGATGATTACGCTGCGTGACCTTGGTCTGCCAAAGTATGCTGACATTGTTATACTCTGGCAATGACAAATGTAGTCAATCCAGTACGGGCGCAAACCTGGATACTTTAACGTGCATAACGCAGTAGTGATACACGGCCGCACGCCGGTACGATGCTAATCCTGATCAAAATGGGCAGGGGTGAGGATTGAACCCAGGATCCCCGGGTTCTGCAGCTGAATTTCAGGAACACAGACGAACAAAGCCAAAGAAGATAACAAATAGTATAAGAAAGATAGAGAAACAGAGAGAGAGAGAAGAGAGAGTAGTGAGCAAAAACATATCTGGGACCGAATGAAAAATAACTGAAATCGTATTCGACTTTTGTTGGCAACATTGACAGCAGTGAAACCACGGGAATATATTCGGCAGACAATCGACGAGGCTTTCTCCCAGCTTGAGCAGAGGGGGACAGTGGATAGCACTGACAGCTGCAGTGTAGAGGAGGAGCAGAATTGTTACACAATTCTGCTCCTCCTCGGTACAGCGGGTGACGTTCATTTATTATGGAACGTTTTCAAACCCAGATTAACAACTCTTCTTGAAATTTTTGTTCCATCTAGAGTTCTTTCGTCCAAGCGACGTCGTGACAAACCATGGTTTAATTCTGAGCTGCGCAAGCTTACAAATAAAAATAAACGTGCACTGAAACAATACCGCATACGCAATGACTCCGCATCATATAATAAACTAATAGAGGTAGGACTCTTCTTAAACGTGCAATAACTTCGTCTCGAGCAAATTATTTCACGACACTGAATGCCAAGTTCAAACAGGACCCTAAGGAGTTCTGGAAGTTCATTAGGTCTAATCGCAAGGATACTGTAGGTGTTCCATCTTTGCTCGTCAATGGTAACCTTGTCTCTGAGGAGAACTTAAAGGCTATCACCTTCAATCATTACTTTAGGTCCGTATTTCCGGACGTCACTACGTGTCACTACACTTACTCGGATGTTGCTGCTAATCTTATGGTACACATGCCCGAAATTAAATTTCATGTGCAAGGTATTTTTCAATTGCTAACCAAAATAAAACACGGTTCAGAGACTGGTCCCGATGATATTCCAAACACTATTTTAAAGTCTTGCGCTGATATTATCTCTTGTTACTTGGTCATTATATTTACTGTATCCTTAAACTCTGGTTCTTTACCACTTGTCTGGAAGTCTGCAAATGTTGTCCCGATCCACAAGTCTGGTCCCAAGAATCTGGTTGAGAATTGTAGGCCTATCTCTCTCACTAGCGAATCCTGTAAAACAATGCAGCACATAATTTACAGCAATCTCATGAATCACCTAGCACTTATTAGTTGTTTTACTCCGGCTCAGCATGGTTTCCGCTACGGGTCATCTTGCACCACGCAGTTAACGGAATTCTATCATGATTTAGCACTATCATTCGATAAAAGTAAGCAGGTCGACTGCATTTTTTAGATTTAAAAAAAAAGCTTTCGATATGGTTCCTCATGCTCTCCTCATGTTTAAACTTCAGAAGCTTAATATTGATCCTAACGTTATTTGTTGGATAGGTGATTACTTGAATTCCAGGAAACAGTCCGTGGTAATTAATGGAATCCAGTCCCCGTACGTAAATGTTACTTCTGGTGTCCCTCAGGGATCGGTGCTAGGACCGCTCTTGTTTTTAATTTTTATTAACGATATAGTTGAAAACGTTTCCTCTAACATAAGATTATATCGCCGATGACTGTGTTTTATTTAGAGACGTCGCTTGCAACACTGACATGTTTGCATGTTTGCTCCCCAAAGCGACTTAGATAAGATTGAGGCTTGGTGTTTTAATATGGAGCATGTTTTTAAATCTATCGAAATGTATTCACATCAGATTTACTGGGAAAACTCTTTTTTTTTGCCTCATCATACTCTATTGGGGGTCGCCGGTTAAACTTTTAACTGAGGCTAAATATCTAGGAGTTATTTTTTCATCAGCTCTAACTTGGAACAAACATGTTGACTACATCACTGCAAAGGCTAGTCGGTCACTAGGTTTCATTAAACGTAATTTTAGGTTGGCTTCATCATCGCTAAAAGAAACCTTGTATTTTCACATGTACGATCTATTCTTGATTATGCGTGTACAATCTGGGACCCCTATAGGCTAAATTTGGAAGATCAGATTGAAAAACAATCCAGAATCGCGCTGCCAGGTTTGTTACGGGAAATTATGATTTCAGAGTAAGTGTTATTGAACTTAAGTCGTCTCTGGGTTGGAGGCCTGCTGAGTCAGAGACGTCAATGCCTCCGTTTGAAACTTTTATTTAACATTTTTCACGAAAATACTTGTATCTCTATATCAACATATCTCCTACAGCCTGCTTACGTGTCTCTCAGAAAAGATAATTCAAAGGAAATTCGTCTATATAAATGTAGAACTGATGTTTTTAAATGTTATTTTTTCCACGGTCATTTGATGTCTGGAATAAATTACCTAATGAGGTTGTAGAAATTTCAATGCCAGAGCTGTTTTTTTGACGAAGTTAAGTTGTATGTTTAAATCTCATATCCATGTGTCTCTAAAATTTGA